>JAJIBD010004241.1:0-131321 GCA_021461705.1 Cryptotis parvus | reverse complement strand
CACACACACACACACATCCAGCCTCAGGTCACTTTAAAAGTGAATGTCTGCGGTAGATGTAAGGTAAATGTCTTGAATAAATTGTATCCCTGTAAAACTCTGTTTTAGGACTTATCCACAATAACCATCTATCTTTCCATAGTATTCTCAATGCACATATTAGCACTAAAATCCTTTTTGTGCAGAAGGATATTTTGATTTTCACTGTGTTTTTCTCATTAGGAATTGATTCACTAATGTATGCAAATTAAATAGATCACCATTTGTCTCCAGGTTAGCATGGACACAGGCAGTTTCACACTCCATAGAAATATCTTCCAATTTGGTGCAAGAATGTTTCAATGCTGATTTGCTTTGCTTGATTACCTTCATTGCAAGTGTATAGCAAATTTTGACAATTACATACCTGCTTCAACCTTCTGCCCCTTGAGGTGTTGCCAAGTATGGCTGTGGTACCCAGCTGCATCAGGAGGTGGCAGACAGGAGACAGACTTGTCTACACCCAGGGCTCTGCCCCATGGACCCTGGATGGTTGATGATCTGACATAGAAAAAGCCTGTCCCCCTGGGATGAACCTAGAGCAGCGGCAGAGCCTGGAAAGCTGCCTATGGTGTATTTGATATGCCAAAAACAGTAACAATAATGGACCTCTTTCCCAATGAATGGAGACATTACTGGTGTCTGCTCAAGCAAATCAATGAACATCAGGAAGACAAATGACAAGTGACATACCTGTCATTCTTCATGTGTTATTTCTTACAACAAAATTTTGTTGGCAGACGACTTTTCTGAAGAATCAGGGATAAACAAAAAATATTCAATTTCTATAAGATTTTTCAAAAAAATTTACTGTCAGTGTTCAGAGTGAAATAACATATTTTACCTCAACAGAAAAATGCCTCATATAAATAAGTATCCTAGAACACATTTAGTAAACTTTGAAGTCATCAATGATAGTCTCACATAGATCTTGAGGACTGACATTTGTAAAATAGGTCTTAGAGATATCTAATGGTATTTCCTGAGGAAAATAGGGCTTTTCATTATTTTTATAAATAAAATAGAGAATTAAACAGAATCAAGCAAGTTCTTCAATATGCAAACATGTCTAATGAAAACTTAAAGCTGATGTAGTCAACTCTTCTCTTAACATTTCTCCTTACATGAAACCCATTCTGTCAGAATAATCATTTAAGGCACCATTTCTTATCAGTATGTGCTGTGTCAGGGAAGTCTCAGGATAATGTTTTCATGTTTTTATTGTTGAATTTTAAGGCTTCTAAAATTCAACTTTCCATTTTTATCAGGCTATTTGTATTTCATGTTTTTCATTGAATGGTTCTCACTTCATGCTTTTAAGGGCACAGTTTTATTATTAGAGAGGCAACAAACTATCTTTGTAGTGAGATAACATTTTATTTTAACTTTCACCATTTATATACAAACACGTTTGTAAAACAGCACAAAAACAAAATCTCATAGTTAAAATTTAGAGGTGCATAGTTTCATGCGCACATTTTAAGTGTAGTATATATTAACAAGTTTCACAAATAATTACTCTTAGAAAGAATGATTAGAAGACATCTACAAATCTTATAGAATAATAAACCACTCACAACTTCTCAACAACAGCAACAAAAAATAGCAAAGATTTAGAAATTAGCAGTAGTCACTTAGGTGTTTTTTAATGTGTTTTAACATTTCAGATTTGAAGCCACACTATCCACAGCACACAAGAACCCTGCTACCTAGATTCATTTCAGTAAAATGGAAGCACTGAAATGCTGAGTGGGGCAGGTACAGATATTCCAATCACGGCTGATGGAAGACTTCAAAGTACACTGTAAAAACTGAGAAAATGCTATGACCGGGCACATTGGAGAAACTGAGCACTTGTACAGGATGGAACATCTGTCGGCAGATGGATCTCAGAGAGTGGGAGCAAAGCTGTTCCTTAGGCTTCAGGTTCGTAGTCTTGATACCCTTCCTAGTTTTAGGAAATCAGAAAGACAACATGTTGAGTTGGTAAAAATAATCAGTATCAAGGATTTAGGGTGAAGAAGACATGATTCACTGCTTTGAATAAAGTGTAAAATCATAGTTCTGCAACTTCTCCGTTATCACAACATAATTTAATTTTTTCATAGTTTGTCTTCCTGTCAAATACATATGCTGGGTGGAATGCATCAGAATAAGCTTCCCGACCAGCCTAAAACTGAATATTGAAGGGATATATGTGATAACCCCTAAGTGTATGTACTGCAATCTACAATGTGTAAGAAAAGAAAAAGAGAGAGAAAAAGAGAGAGAGAGAAGAAGAAAAGTGCCTGCCATAGAGACAGGCTGGGGGGGGAGGAGGGGGAATCAAGGGACACTGGTGGTGGGGAATGGGCTGGTAGAGGGATGGGTGCTGGAACACTGTATGACTGAAACCTGATCATGAACAGTTTTGTAACTGTCTATCTCACGGTGGTAAAATAAATTTAAAAATTAACATAACCTGTCTCTTGAGGTGTTGCAGGTGTGGCTGCAGTGCCTGGATGCGTGGATAGGTGGCAGACAGATAGGCGTCTCTACACCCAGGGCTCTGCCCGTTGGCCCTGGATGGTTGATGGTCTGACAAAGAAAAAGAGACTGGACCTCCTGGGATCAACCCGGGCCCACAGCAGAGCCTGGCAAGCTACCCGTGGTGTATTTGATATACCAAAAACAGTAACAATAATGGACCTCATTCCCAACAAATGGAGACATTACTGGCGGCTGCTTGAACAAATTGATGAACAATAGGAAGACAAGTGACAAGTGACAAGATAAAGTTTCTTCCAGACCAGTGTGCTCTAACTTCTACAGGAAATAAAAACCTTTATAGGCAAGTTACATTTCCACTCCTCTTACTTGCCCAGTTGCAAATTTCATCTTCATTCAGGCTTCAATGGTTTCTTCTATTCCAAAGTCCCTCACCTCTCTGACATACGATAACTGCATAACATCCTCAATAAAAGATAAACAATCTGAAACTGCACATAAAAGTATACACTCATATCTTCCATTATTCAAGATTAATTATTTATGAAACATAATTATGAAACTCAAAACAGAAAATTCACTTGTGGAACTCTGCAATTTGTCCTTAACCCATCTCTGCCACTTTTATCTGTCACTATTTTTCTGATTCTAAAGTCAAAATGTAACTTCTCTTTACTGAAATGTTTATTATGTACCTTTGTTTGATAATCAGACATTATATTAGTTTCATGTATACAAAACTAGGAGTCAGTATTTATATAAATTATGAACTCATCATCACAACTATACTAGTTAGTATACAAAGTTAACTTTCAGTTTTGCTCTTGATAACTTTAAAATGTGTTTTATTAGATTACTGAATACTTTCTACCTCCCTGATATTGTTTTATAGCTAGAAGTTTATACTTCTTGCTTCCCACCTACTTCAACTGTTTCAATCACCTTCTAATGTGGCAATTAGAATTCTGTTTTTGATTTTTATGGGCCACACCTGGTGGTGCGTCTGGCTCTGAGCTCTAGGGACTCCTGGAGGCTCTCAACAGATCCTACAATTTTGTTCTTTGTACCTAAGAGCAAAGTACACTTTGCTCAATAGATACATTCTGTTTAAAAAATGTTACAATAAATAAAATCAAATGAAATTTAGCTTTATCAATTTTACTTGCCATAAGAACCTCAAAGTTCATTCATGTTGTTGCAATTGACCAATTTTCATTGCTTCTTATGGGTGAGTGGTATTTTGTTACATACACATATAAACATTGTATGTGTGTATAAATACATATATACAACTGGATTACTTTTGTTTTTCTTGATTTTATTTTTGATGCACGATCAAAACAATAGATACTAGGTCTTTAACTTGGTCAAACTCAATAGAAAAGATAGTCTTTAACTTGGTCAAAATCAATAGCAATGCTATGGAGTCCTGGGATATATTTGGACAAGGTCTTTGATATATTTCAGAAGTCATCATTCTTATATTCATGATTTGTGTTTAAGTCATAAGATTAATTTAATCTTACCTACCTCTCAACTGACTTTAGAAGCTGATTTTAAGTTCTGGTATGCAAGACTTGGAGGCTAAAGTCACCAGGCTTTCGTGAAGATGGAGCTGGGCCCCTTCCCCATCTCTGTCCCCTTTGGAAGGCCCAGTGGACCCACCCACGAACTGCTTCCAGTGCTGCCAGAGTTGTTATTGGCTCTCCATGTGGTATGATATCTCAAAGCCTGGAATACTGATGTGCCAGGTATCCCAACACATTTTATAGAATAGAGTATGTGGCATACAATCACAAGTGTGTGGAAAAGATGTCTGGTCTTTGGAAACATATTGATAATTTCTTGTACAGTGGGCCCAAATGGCACAATGGATCCAGTTGAGATTTAATAATCTCTGTTGACTTTAGTCTAAGAATATATTCAGCAACTGTACTTAGAGAACTAGCTCCAATAAGCAATACAGAATATCCACTGTATACTTAGGACAGGCTCAAACAGAGGTGGAGAAAACTTTGAAATAAGGGTTGTTCATGGTGCAATTGTGGAGAGTTTCGGGTTGACTAGTAGAAACCCAGTATATTCTAGAAACTCAGTGAATGCAGGAACAGAAATCAGGCAGATTTGCACATAACAACACAGATAAAAGTCATGACTTTATCAATACCATTCCCATATATGGGCTGCAATGGTCAATATAATTAGTGCCAGCTAAGAGAGCGGGCATGGGAATTGGAAGGGGTGGGTGGGAAATGAGGGTCTTTGGTGGTGGGATGGTGGGAGCACACTGGTGGTGGGATTGGTGTTGAATGATGAATCTCTGTAACAACTGTATTGTGAGAAACTTTTTTACTTTGTAGACCATGGTGTTTAAATAAAGAAAAAAAGAATATAATAAGTAACCTGATTTATCCTAGCTAGTTACTTGTCCTTGAGGATGTACCTGTCAGTGATACATTGGAAGGGTCCAATGTTCATAGTTTTAGACTGATTAGAAGGCAAGATTAACCAATTAACTTTTATTTTTTATTGGCTCAGGCACTATGATTTACAATTGCGTTTATTATAATAGTTAGGAATACTATGTCACTGTGTCATACCAAAAATAACTATCACAAGAGTATTGCCATCTTTCCATCACTATTTCTAGTTCCCTTATCTTCAACGCCACCCCCAATCCACTGCCTTGCCCCACTCAGTTCTCTGGGAAGAATCTTCGACACCTTTACCATTGAATATTTTTTATTCCCTTACTATGCTCCTTCATATACCACATAGGAGTAAGAACATTCACCCTCTGCCTCACTTCACTTTTCCATGTGTACCAGGGTTCCATAGCTCCATCCAAATTGCAGTGACTGCAAGGTTTCATTTCATACAAAAAATGAATATTTATTGCAGATGCACATACCATACTTTCTTTATATTCTCATTTGTCTAGTGCACTTGAGTTGTTTCCCGACACTCCGTTATTGTGAACATCACTGACTGCAGGAAACATCCTATTTTCTGTACTATTTTCTGTAGATATAGGACTACACCATCCAATTTTGCATTTGAGGACCTGAGTATCCTTAGTTGCTAAAAGCTTTTACCTTGAAAATGATCTGAACTTGAGACATAGTGACACCCACAGGCAGGAAATACATGCCCCCACATTTTTTATACTTGGGATTCCAATGCAGCAAAACTTGAGCACTCTAGTGCACAGTCTGTGAGAGCTATGAGCACCAGGGATGTGCTCACCAAATGTAGCAAGAATTAGTACTACTGCAATCCCTTGTGAAATCAAACGATCAAGTGCACAACTGTCAGTGAGCATATAATTTGATGCTTTTAAAGTGTAGCTATTATCAGTCATGTATATACTTGCTACTGTCTTTTGTCACTGTCCTAGAAGAATATCTTCAACAGTGATTTATACTTTTCCTTGCATAAGTCTTTAGCCACTTCTCGGGTATTTGACTGGAGCATGAGTATATGACACAACTGTAAATGAAACTGAAATTTTAGAAAACAGTTCTTTCTCTTCTACTTCATAGTTTGCATTTAAAAATCCAAACATTTTGTATATTTGTTCTGCATCCTGCCAATTTAATGTATAGGTACATTGTTCTAGAACTATTTTTCATATGGTCTTTAGAGTTTTTTATTTATAACAATTATGCAATCTTCAAAATGAACTTTTGTAGATAGCTGGATGTCTTTTCAAATTTGAAACTTTTTGATCCTTCGTTCTTGCCTAGTTACTTTGGCAAGCACATCCAATTCTATATTAGTAGTAGTAGTGTGGACACCCTTGTCTTGTGTTTGATATTTGAGGGAAGCTTTACCATACCTATGATGTTAGTTAGGTGTGTTGAATAAAGCTTTTACTGTACCAGTTTCTTTCTTGTACTTTTTATTATTGAGTTTTGGCCCCGCTCATCAGAGTCCCAACCTACAGCGAAGCCTATTTCAAGCACAGGTATTCTTGAAACAGATACACAGGGCAGAGCTGCTACCGGCTCTCCCCATGCTTGGCTGATCATGAGGCATCTGGGAAGGAAGGCGGGGTCTAGTTCTGGCCCGTCATCCCAATAGAGCCTTGCAAGAAGCCATAGGAACCCCGCACCATAAGGGCAACCATTTTCAACGTCCGGATTCCACAGTCCATCAGAGTGCCACCCAAAAGAAAAGCCCATCTCTGGCTGCAAAGCAGTCACATGGTTCATCAGTAAATTCACGAACTGAGAACCTACTACCGAGAGTATCCCACCCGCATGGCAGAGCCTGGCAAACTACCCGTGTCATGTTTGATATGCCAAAAACCAGTAACAATTATAAACCTCATTCTCATTACCTGAATGAATGATTTGAGGCTCTTCATGTTCCTGGAGCAAGGAGATGGTCTAGGGCTACACTTGCACATGACACGACATATGGAGATG
Organism: Cryptotis parvus; assembly: GCA_021461705.1. Classification (NCBI taxonomy): domain Eukaryota; kingdom Metazoa; phylum Chordata; class Mammalia; order Eulipotyphla; family Soricidae; genus Cryptotis; species Cryptotis parvus. Next base: position 124,365 of record JAJIBD010004241.1, on the reverse strand, counting down.
TTACTGGTGCCAGCTCGAGGAAATCAATGAACAACGGGAAGGCAAGTAATACAAATGATTGAGTTTTGGGTTGGCTACTGCTGGTTCTGCATTCAGGAATTACTCCTGGTGGTGCTTGGGGTCCACATGTGATGCCGGAGACTGAACTGGACTGGCAGGATGCATAGCAAGCACCCTCCCCACTGTACTGTCACCCTGACCCCTAAAGTTAAGTTTATCCTAAACCCATTTTGTTGAAAGACTTGTATTGGACTGTGTTGTGTAATGGGTAACATTCTCTGTAATTACTTATGCAACCACACTTTTATCTTGTCTTTATTAATGTAATGTACCACATTGCGTCAATGATTACTTGATCACTTGACATCACGTTATTCGTTGATTTGCTCGAGCAGGTGCCAGTAACGTTTCCATTTGAACCTATAATGTGCCAGTGTAGCCCAATGGCATCTGCTTGCTCCAGGAGTACGAAGAGCCTCAAACCATTTGTTCAGGATCTTGACAAAGAAGTCTGACCATCTTGTAGGTGGGTGGCCACGTGATCTGCTGACATCCTGTGGGATTCAGTCGGTAACAGCTCTAGTCCAGAGGTTGTATCCAAATTGCATTACAAGTCCAGCCCCTCTGATTTTCTATGCCATGGCAAACAAGACAGCGTCCCTGACACTGAATTGTCGACAGAGGTCGGAACTCTGGATTTCTTCTCTCTACTTGAGTGAGGTGTGATATTCTAAGCATAGTTCTTCAAGTCCTCTTTGAGGGACACGAACAGTGTTCTCATCCTGCTTTCAAAGGTACCAGGTCTTTGAGGCATATGTTAATGCAGGGAGAAGGGTAGTTGAAGAGATGTGCCCAGAGAAGGAGGTTGTTTGTCCTTTTAGCTATTTCTTCGATGCTCTTGAAGGTGTTCAATGCCGCTCTCTTCCTCCTGCGCAGCTCAGGTTTTAGGTCATTCATCATGTTGAGTTCTCGACCTAGGTACACATAACTGCTGCACTCAGAGATGTGTGTTCCATTGAGAGTGAATGGGACCTCTGGAACTAGTTCATTTTTCATGAATATTGTTTTGTTGAGATTCAGCTGTAGGCCTATCTTTCCACATTCTCTGTCGAAGTCAGCCAGAATTTGTGACACTTGACTAATGTTTGGTGTTATTAGAACAATGTCATCAGCAAAGCAGAGGTGGTGTAGTTGCCGACAATCCATCTTCACTCCCATTCCTTCCCATTCTAATTGTCACATGACATTCTCGAGGGTGGCGCTGAAGAGTTTGGGTGAAATGGTATCAACCTGCTAAACCCCTCTTTTGGCATCAATGATCACTTTCTTGTTTACGGAGGAAGGATGCCATTGGGCTACATTGGCATGTGATAGGGTCCAATGGAACTGTTACTGGCGCCTGCTCGAGCAAATCGATGAATAACAGGATTCAAGTGATCAAGTGATCACTTCCTTGTAGAATGGTGAGATCCTGGTGGTAAATCTGTAATATAGCTTACGAAGGATCTTGATGTATTGGGTTTGAACGTCCTGTTTGGCTAGGGCTTCAATGACCGCTTCAGTCTCAACAGAATAAAAGGCTTTCTTTAAATCAATGAACATGAGATAGAGTGGCATCTTGAACTCCCTACAAACGTCAATGAGCTTGGTTACTATGTGGATATGGTCGATTGTGCTTAATCCTTTTCGGAAGTCAGCTTGCTTGCATGGTTGTCTTTCATCTAATGTTCTGTCAATCCTGTTCAGGATAACTCGAGTAAACAGCTTGTCGATGATGCGAAACAGGCAGATCAGGTGATAGTTGCCAATGTCATGGATGTCTCCCTTCTTGAACAGTAGAACTGTCCTGCTGGTTTTCCATTGGGAGGGCACCTTGCATTCAGACAGGTAGCATGTGAAGAGCCGAGCCAGTGTATTGATGAGTACCAGTGGCAGGTTCTTCAGGTGTTTGGGTCTGATCTTGTCTGGGCCTGGCGCTGTTCCTTTCTTTTGCCAATGAAATGACATGTTGGATTTCAGAAGGGAGAACATTGGGTACGACATATCCATCCTGCGGAACTGCGTGTGGGCAGGTGGACATGGCTATAAAGGGATCCATGTAGAAGTCATGAATAATCTTCTCCATTTCCTTTCTGGAAGATGTGATAGATCCATCAGGACGTTGGAGGGCAGTCATCTTGGTCTTATAGTTGGCGAAGGACAGGCAGGCATTACAAATGCTTTTTCCAGCTTCTGCTGCATCGGCCAATATTGCTGCTCTTCTCTCTTTGAGGTCTTGCTTTATCGCTTCTCTGCACTGCTTTACAAGCTTGGACATTAGCATTTGGTTGCCTGAGCCTCATGCCTTGGCACGCTGGTGAATGAGCTCGAGAATTTTTGAAAACAGGCATTCCTTTGTGTTTTTTTTTCTCTCGGCATTCTTCGCACACTCATGGAGGTGCTAAGCAGTCGGTTGTATTCTTCATCGATGTCATCAATGATGGTATCTTCCCATGTTGCCGCAGTGGTGCCAAAGAGTTCCCAGTTGGTGGTCGTTCTGGGAGTTCTCTTCTTAAACTTTGCAGCCTTTTCTCCCGTTGCGTGAAGTAGAATTTTGCACAAAGGAGAAAGGTGGTTCCGATCCTGTTTGGAATTTTGGGATAACAGCAACATTGGTCAGGCAAAACCATCGATTGAATATGATGTGGTCAATTTCATTTTGAAACTGTCCACCAGGAGATTCCCATGTCCAACGTTTTGATTCAGCCTTCTGGAACTGTGAGTTCCCCTGAATGGGTCTTGGTGGACATGATGAACTCAGACAGTCTGTCACCCTGTTCATTCCATTCTAGGCCATGGTTCCCGATGTGGAGTTCTTCGGCCGATCTTCTCAGTCTATCTTGGCATTAAAATCACCGACTATTATCTTGTAGGTGTGCTCTTCTTTATAGAACTCCATGTAGAATTTCTCAATTTCTTCTACCTTGTATGTGGATGTTGGTGCATGTCAATGAAGATAGAAACTGCTGGCAGTGGGCCATATCTCTTCAAGTATAATTGTCCTATCCGATTTGTTAGGCATTGAAATGTATCAATGCTCATGGCCAGGTTTGTGTTGACAAGGACACCGACACCACCGACGCCTCTTTTCGGTCACATGTTCCAAGGAACAGTTCTTCTTGGTGTCAAAAACGGTGTGATGCAATTGATGCCTTCTTGTCTGGGTCAGAACAATGATGTCGTACTTGATCTTTTGCACTTGCACCATCATGTCCTAGATATATGCTTCTGATGCCAGCACGCATACCTTCAAAGTACAGACAGTTGTTTTAGTCTTTAGTTTGGCAGCCTAGTTTGGCCTTGAGATTTTATCAGCCACTCCTTTTTGTCCTTCTTAGTGCTGCCATATTAAGGGCTCTTTTAGGGTCGGTGAAATAAACATTGTTGCACTGCCAACATGGTGTGGGAATTCCTCTGGGTTCTTCTGAGGCTGAATTGGGATGGTGGATTCAGGCCAGAAGTCACTCTCCATTTTATCTCCAAATTACCAAGAATCTTCTACCCACCCCTCTCAGAGAGCCCGGCAAGCTACTGAGAGTATACTGCCCCACAGCAGAGCCTGGCAAGCTGTCCAATGTGTATTCAATATGCCAAAACCAGTAATAACCAGTAATAATAGCCACATTGTTTATAGTGAATAAAACCTGCACCCCTGGGTAAGCCCCACTTGAACACTGTGTATAATCCTTCATTGTGTATGATCACTGAATTTGGCCAACTTACATTTTGTTGAGGACCTATGTTCTCATCTCGATCTATGTTTGAAGATATTTTCTGCATTTTATTAGTGACTTTTTTTTATTATTCTGCATTTTATAAGTCTGCTTTTGGTTCAAGGAATATTTACTTTATAGAGACGACCTGGAAGGGTCTTTTTTCAACCTAGTTTTTTTAGGCCACCTCAATTCAGGACTTCTTCCTGGCTCTGAGTTCAGGGATCACTCCTGGACAAGTTCAGAAGGTGGGTGCCAGAGATCAAACCTGGATCTACAGCACCGAGGCATGTGCTTTACCAGCTATAAATGTGTTGCCAGCACCAAGGGACCATTTCTTGTCCCTGATAAATGCTTGTATCACTGTGAATTATAAATCCTTAGGCTTTTACTATGTCCTGTGGAGATGTAATAAAAAAAACTGTGCTGGTCTCCAAACCAGAAGATATGAAAATTCCTACTGTGTGAAAATTGCAAAGATCAGAGTTCTATGTGTATGATAAGCTCCATTCTGGTAAGTACCCATGAGAAAGGGAGTGTGAAAAGATGGTATGTCCTTGTGTATGTCCCTAAAAATGTCCCCATAGTCTTGAGATATGAAATGAACCTGAGGTCTTTTCCTTGCTCTCAAATACAAGACAACTATACTATTTGTTTTGCTTTGTTTTTGAGCCACAATGAGCAGTGCTCAAAGCTCACTCATGGCCCTGTGTTCAGGGATCACTATGGCAGGGCTCAGGGGACCATATCTGAAGCCAGGAACAGAACCAAGGTCAGCTGCATATAAGGTCAGCACCCTCCCCACTGTACTATGTCTCTGGCCTCCAACTAGCAATTGTTCAATGGCATGTTGGAGGTGCCATTTTGTCAGTGGTCAGTGTAGTACTCTGTGGACTAGTAGGATGTCAGGAATTCTCTTTCTTCTCTTTCCAAGTTACTCCTGTGGATCTCACAAATGCAAGCACCACTGGGTACCACGCCTTGAAAAACAAGCAGTGTCCTGAATTATTGTGTGTGACTCAGACACACAGGGCAGAGCTGTTACCAGCTCTCTCTTTTGCTCAGTTGATCATAAGGTGCCCGGGAGGGAAAGGCAAGTTCTAGCTCTGGCCCACCATCCCAATAGAGCCTTGCAAGAAGCCAGAGGAACCCCACACCATGAGGGCCGCCGTTTTCAACATCCGGACTTCACAGCTCATCAGAATGCCACCCAAGAGAAAAGCAGATCTCTCCCCATTGCGGTTCATCAATAAATGCACTAGATGAGAGCCTACTACTGAGAGTATACCACCTGCATGGCAGAGCCTGGCAAGCTACCCGTGTTGTATTTTTTTTTTTTGCTTTTTGGGTACACCCAGCAATGCTCAGGGGTTACTCCTGGCAGTGCTTGGGGACCATATGGGATGCCGGGGATTGAACCCGGGCCGGCCCGGCCGTGCAAGCTGGCAAACGCCCTACCCGCTGGGCTATCACTCCGGCCCCCCGTGTCATATTTTTGACGTGTCAAAAACCAGTAACAATTATAGATCTCATTCCCATGACCTGAAGGTCTGAGGCTCTCAGGTTCCTGGAGCAAGTAGATGCTCTTGGGCTACACTAGCATGCAACAGGACATATAGAGACGTTACTGGTGCCCGCTCGAGAAAATTGATGATCAACAGGAAGACAAGTGACAAGTGATACAAGTCCTGAATTACACTTTATGCTTCCCTGTGCTGTTAGCAAGACAGCTGGGGAGGGTTTGGGGCATGGCTGCAGCTTCAGCAAAGCGACAGAAGTCTTTCTCTTTTTATTCCCTCCCACCCTTCTGTCCCTCCTTCCTGTCCTCTTTTTGGTTTTTCTTTTCTTCCTTCCTTCATTTTTTTAGGGAGGGGTGGGTCAAGCTTGACAGGTATGACCTGCTTCTTTAGGAAAGAAGCAGAAAAAATGAACATATGTCAAACTACCTTGGGAGCAGGGGAGGGCTGTGAGTACGTGCACCTGCTGGCTCCACGCAGACAGTTATGCATCACTGCAAATACTCCCTCTTGCTGGGCACAGCAAGTCAGTTGGAGGATTTTTCATCCACAAGCACCTACTTACACTCGCATGAAAGAGTGAGAATGAAAGACTGTTGGCTAATGCCTGTCTCCGGAGATTCCTGACTAACCCCTGCTCCCAGAGCAGATGCTTCAAGATGAGCAAATTATTTCTCACACTGAGGAGCCTTTAAACTGCTTCTTTTAGCTGTGTGTCACAGAGTTGAAAGTGTATGTCAGCCTTTACAATGAAAAAATCTGTTACTTAAATTTTTGCTTTTTGGTTGTTTTTTTTTTTTTTTCCTGGGATGCAATTCCAATAGAAATTGAAGTCAGGTGCTTAGGGTTCATTTTCTGTGTGCAGAACCCAAGGGTGGGGGTGACAAACATATGGTAAAAATCATCACTCTCCAAACTCAATACCTGGACCTGTGCGACTCTGTTACATCATCACATTCCTCTATTACATCACCATACACCAGTGCCACTTTATGTAAACTCATCTTTGCCTGACAGTCCTCATATGATATGGTCCTTTGTTATTGAAAATCAGTTGTCAGATTTTCCTTATGTCGCTGTAAGTCTAATGAAGAGATGAATTTAGGAACTTCCTACACTGCCATCTTGGACTGTTCCTCACATCATATTTCACTTCTCACTATTCCTCATACATATGAATGCACCCAGGTCTAAATGTGCATTCTCAGATGTACATGTCTCTGTATCTGACACTCCCTGGTGCGAAAATGTCTTCCCTCTGTATTGGCCTCCCAGCTTCTTCCAGAACATTAAGACTACTTCTTCTATAAAATTCTACTTGACAATTTAAGCAAGTCACTTAAGACATTATAAAAAAACAAAAATCCCCAACATTATACTAATTGTACACTTGGCATATTTTTGCCCTTAAATTGCTAGATATCTACAAAGAAGATGGTCAATGTTTGTTAATGGAATCATGATGAATAAATGAAGGAATATTTTTTTTTTTTTTTTTTTTGGTCACACCCGGCAATGCTCAGGGGTCACTCCTGGCTCTGCACTCAGGAATTACTCCTGGCGGTGCTCGGGGACCATATGGGACGCCGGGGATCGAACCCGGGCGGCACAGGCCAGCCGCGTGCAAGGCAAACGCCCTACCCGCTGGGCTATCACTCCGGCCCCAGAAGGAATATATTTATATCTGCACCTTTCTAAAGATTAAATACCTTGGGTCTTGGTACTATCAATTATTTAAAAAAAATTTTTTTTCTGTAGAGTTTAGCATTCTGGGTCACACAGAACAACTTCATGATAGTTGGATCTTAGTAGATGAAATAATTTAATTGCAATATCTATAAATGGAATTAATATTAATGTCATTTCATGATGTCTTGGAAAATAATATATAAGGCTTATATGATTTTATTCAGTTTCCAACAAAACAATGATAGATTTTTGAGATATCTGGTTTTGGCATTAAGTAGTATCATCACACAAATAGTTGTCGAATTCCCCACACCCATTTATTGGGGGAAGAATAAAAATGACAGCTTTCATATCAATTATTTTCATAAATATTTAGTATTACTAACTAAAATTTTATTGTTGGGATTTTCTTTGTGGACATATTAATAATCCAGTCACTTTATAACAATATAATAAAGGTCTGTTCAAAAATTTTATTTCTTCTTGGGTCAATCCTTATTTAACAGGAGGGTAATTATAATGTCCTTGTGCTATATTTTCAATTTAAATGACTCATTTATTTAAAAATTAAGAAAAATTAAATTGTGCTGTTTTAATGTTAATAGAAAATGTTTATTATCAAAAAAACCATACATATATTGCATTTCTAAAATTTATAGTTTATAATTTGGTTTTCTGTTTTTTTGAGGTGCAAAGGTTTTCAGTGCTTAGGGTGCTCCTCCGGGTGGAGTGCTTGTAAGCCATTGCTTATAGTGCTCAGAGTCCTGAATTTCTTTTTCTTTGCATGCAGAGACCATGGTGTGTCCTGGACTGAACCTCAAACTATGCATGCAAAGCAAAATCACCAGACTTATGCACCATCTCCCAGGCCTTTAACATTTTAACTGATAATTTATAGTGCTATGCAAACATCACTGAAACTAAACCCCAAAATTACTTTTGTTTGGAATTCAGTTTATTTGTCTTAATATTTTAGAAGGTAAGACTTCCATTAAAAGTACTCTCTAAACTTGGAAGAACTGGACAAAATCCTGAAGTCCTATAGTCTCCCAAGTTTGAAACAAGAAGACCTGCAGTACCTGAACAAGCCTATCACTATCGAGGAAATTGAAACAGTAATTTTATAAAAGTGTGCCCAAACTCAAAAACCCAGGTCCAGGTAGATTCACTAGTGAATTTTTCCAAACAAATAAGGAGGACCCACTGCAAGTCCTTTTCAAGCTCTTCCAGGAAATAGAAGAAACAAACACTCCTAAATACCTTCTTTGAGGCATATATCACCCTGTTACCCAAAGCAGGCAAGACATCACAAAAAAGAAAACTACAGTCCAATCTCCCTGATGACTCAGATGCTAAGATTGTCAACAAAATACTAGCAAACAGAGTACAAAGATTCATCAAAAAATTATACATCATGACCAAGTAGGAGTCATCCATATAATGCAAGGATTGTTCAATATTTGCAAGTCAATCAACATAATACACAAATCATTTGTATCACTTGCCTTACTTTTGTTCATCAATTTGCTCAAGTGGGTGCCAGTAGCGTCTCCATTTATTAGGACTGAGGTCTATTATTGTTACTGTTTTTTGTATATCGAATATACCATGGGTAGCCCGCCAGGCTCTGCCGTGGCACTGGGTTCATCCCAGGGGGCCCAGTCTTTTCTATGTAAGACCATCGACCATCCAGGGGCCCACAGGGCAGAGCCCTGGGTTAGACAAGCCTGTCTCCTGTCTTCCACCTGCCAATGCAGCCAGGCACAGTACCCACACCTGTAACACCTCAAGGTTCCTGCAGGTGGCAGGAAATACATATATTAATAAGAGAAAAAAAATAAAAACCATATTATCATATCAATAGATGTAGAAAAAGCATTTGACAGATCCAACACCCATTCATGATAAAAGGCCTCCATAAAATGGAAATTGAAGGAACGTAACTCAATACAGTCAAAGACATCTAAAAAACACCTGAGCGAGTATCATTATCCATGGGGAAAATCTTAAAGCTTTTCCCCTAAGATCATGGAGAAAACAAGGTTGCCCACTCTCACTTCTCCTATCAATATAGTACTAGAAGTACTTGCCATAGCAATCAGAAAAGAAAAGGACATAAGGACATCCAGATAGGCAAGGAAGAAGTCAAGCCCTCACTATTTGCGAATGACATGATATTATACCTAGAGAACCCTACACTCTCTACCAAAAAGTTCCTTGAAACAATAGATACCTATAGTAGAGTGGCAGGGTATAAAGTCAATACCCCAAAGTCAGTGGCTTTCCTATATACAAGTAATGAAAGAGAAGAAAGGGATATCAAGAAAATGATCCCATTCACAATTGTACCACAGAAAATCAAATACCTAGGGTCATTTTGACAAAGAATGTAAAGGACCTCTACAAAGAGAACTACAAAACGTTACCTCAAGAAATAAGAGAGGACACAAGGAGATGGAAACATATTCCTTGCTCGTGGATTGGGAAAATCAACATTGTCAAAATGGTAATGCTCCCTAGAGCTTTATACAGATTAAATGCCATCTCTATAAGGATACCCATGACATTCTTCAAAGAAATTGACCAAACTCTCCTGAAATTTGTAAGGAATAATAAACTCCAATGGATAGCTAAGGCAATCCTTGGGAAAAAGAAGATGGGAGGCATCACCTTCCCCAACTTAAAGCTGTACTACAAAGCAGTAGTAATTAAAACAGCATGGTATTGGAATAAAAACAGACATGTGGACCTAAGGAATAAATTTGGCTATCCTGACAACCAGCCTCAAACACACGATCATGTAATTCTCGATAAAGGAGCAAAAGTATGAAATGAAGCAAGGAAAGCCTCTTCAGCAAGTGGTGCCGGGAAAACTGGGCAACATGAGTAAAAATGAATATGGACCTCTGTCTAACACCACGCACAAAAGTAAGATCAATAGTTTTAAGATATCAATATTAGAACTGAATTCATAAATTGTGTCAAAATATAGGAAAAACCTCTGAAGATGCTGAAGCCATCTTCAAAGATGAAACACCACTAACAAAGCAATTGGAAGCAAAGACATATGAAATACATGAAACTAAGAATCATCCGCACCTCAAAAGAAAAGAAATGATGACCAAGATACAAAGACAATCCACAGAGTGGGAAAGAATATTCACCCATTACCCATCTGATAAGTGACTAAACAATATTCACCCAATACCCATCCAGAATACATCAGGCACTGGTAGAACTTTATAAGAAGCAAACAGTCAACCCCATCAAAAAGTGGGGAGAAGAAATGAACAGAAACTTACAAAAGGAAGAAATTCGAATGGCCAAAGGCATATGAAAAATGTTCATCATCACTAATCATCAGAGAGATGAAAATCAAAACAACAATGAGATATCATCTCACACCACAGAGACTGGAACATATCCAAAAGAGCAAGAGCAAAAGGTGCTGGTGTGGATGCGGGAATAGAGGACTCTCAACCATGTTGGTGGGGATGTCGACTGGTACAGCCTTTTTGGACATTCCTCCAAAAACTCAAAATTGATCTCTCATTTGACCTAGCCATACCACTCCTGGGAATATACCCTAGGAGGACAAAAACACACAGTGGAGCAGAAACACCATCTATACTTCTAAGTTCATAGCAGCACTATTCACAATAGTCAGAATATGGAAGCAACCAGAGGGCCCAAGAACAGCCGACTAGATAAAGAACCTTTGGTACATCTACACAATGGAATACTATACAGCTGTTAGGAAAAACAAAGTCATGAAATTTGCCTATTAACAATAGACATAGAGAGGATCATGCTGAGTGGAATTAGGCAGAGGGATAAGGACAAATATAGAATGATTGCATTTATTTGGGGGATATATAAAAATAACATGATACCAATATCCAAGGCCAGGCAAAACTTGGATCTAGAGGTCTTGTCAGTGGGTGGAACAAAAGTGTGTGGGAGTCAGAGGTTAGGTAAGACAGAGACAGGAACAATGTGTTAACAATTATTGGAAATGAAAATCCCAACCTAGAACTGAGCAAATGGATATACATGATAACCTCTAAATGTATGCATTGCAAGACACAATGTATAAGAGAAGGAAGGGGAGAGAGAGAGAGAGAGAGAGAGAGAGAGAGAGAGAGAGGAGAGAGAGAGAGAGAGAGAGAGAGAGAGAGGAGGGGGGGAAGCAAACTGTTCGCTATAAAGGCAGGCTCGGGAGGGGAAAGGGAATCAGGGGACATTGGCGGTGGGAAATGGGCACTGGTGGAGGATGGTGTGCTGGAACATGTATGACTGGAACCCAAACATGAATATCTTTGTAATTATATATCTGATGGTGGTGTAATACAAAACTTTAAATAAATAAATAAAGTTTGTGCCAAAAAATAATGTATTCTCTAAAGCAGGGGTTGGCAACAATTTTCATAAAGTGTTAGCCTGCAAATATTTCCGGCTGTTTGTGCAACATATAGTTTCTGTTGTCTCTTGTTTTTATATAAGCTTTTATAATTATAAAAAATACATGTCCTGGATCTGGACAATTTATACTGCAAGAGACTAAAAACATATTCACTGAAAAAAAAAGGTAAGGGAAATTTAACAGTGACACTTTTGGGATGGTACTGTTATTAGAAAAACCCAGCTTGAACTCCTTATATACTTTAAGTGTTATATACTTAAAATTCCAAAAGTAAAAGTATACCTCAGAAGGCATTTCATAAGCCTCACTGTCAGGCTCCACGGGCATATCTTCCAGGATTCCTTCCTGTGCAGCTCCTTCTTCACCCTGAAGAATAAAATAAAATAAAATAAAGTAAAAAATTTTGCATAATTTTTGCTTTTTTATTGAGTACATTTGAAAACATGTATAATGGCAAAAAATATAAAAATGACACAAGCCACACCCACAGACACTACCATACTGGCTCAGCCATCACCCTTGCTCTCTGATTCCCAACTAAGTCTCTGAGGAGATATATGCCAAGCAGTTAAAATTCATGGAAACACTGGTCCCTGCAGCTGAAAACTCTGGGAGGAAGGCAGGCCAAGTATTCTCCGTGCAGAAGCCCGGTAGCCACACCAACACCCATAACGCAGTCATGCTAAGGACTCAACTCCACTACTTCACAAATATCTTCTGCAGAGACACCAAGATGCAAATAAATTCAAGTGCCCTGGAACCCAGGCTGAGATCTATAGTGTCTTCTTGGAGTTGGGATGAGCAGCCTCCCCCGTGCCCCGTACTTCCTCAAAAAAATGGGAAGAAGAAATGAGCAGAAACTTCCTCAAAGAAGAAATTCAGATGGCCAAGAAATAAAAGAGGTATATGAAATAAAGGAATATAAAAATGTTCTTCATCACCAATCATCAGGGAGATGCAAATCAAAACAACAATGAGATATCATCTCACACCACAGAGACTGGCACACATCCAAAAGAGCAAGAACAACCAGTGCTGGCATGGATGTGAGAAGAAAGGGACTCTCATTCACTGTTGGTGGGAATGTCAGCTCATCCAGCCTTTTTAAAAACAATGGGAACATTCCTCCAAAACTGGAACTTGAGCGTCCATTTGACCCAGTAATACCATTCCTTGGAATACACCCTAGGGGCCCTAAGACACACAGCAGAAACACCACCTGCATTTTTATGTTCATAGCAGCACTACTTACAATAGCCAAATTCTGGAAACACTGAGTGCCCGAGAACAGATGAATAAATAAGGAAAACATGGTACATCTACACAGTGGAATACTATATATCTGTTAGGGAAAATACAGTTATGAAATTTTCCTATAAATAGATAGTCATGAAGAGTATCATGCTGAGTGAAATTAGAAGGTAAAGGACAGATGACTGCATTTATTTAGGCGATATTAAAAACAAAGTATGGGGCCGGGCGATAGCCCAGCGGGTAGGCGTTTGCCTTACCTTGCTGGCTGGCCTGTGCCAGCCTGGGTTCGATCCCCGGCATCCCATATGGTCCCCTGAGCACTGCCAGGAGTAATTCCTGAGTGCAGAGCCAGGAGTAGCCCCTGAGCATTGCCGGGTGTGACCCAAAAAAGCAAAATAATAATAATAATAATAATAATAATAATAATAATAATAAAATAAAATTAAAAAAAAACAAAGTATGAGACTGTATCCAAGGTGATACAAAACAGGAACTAGGAGAGCTTGTCTAGGGTTGGAATCTATCACAGGCATGTGCGGGACAGAGACTAGGTAAGACAGAGAAGGATAGGGGCTGGAGCGATAGCCCAGCGGGTAGGGCATTTGCTTGCACCGGCTGGCCTTTGCCAGCCTAGGGTTCGATCCCCGGCATCCCATGTGGTCCCCGAGCACCGCCAGGAGTAATTCCTGAGTGCAGAGCCAGGAGAAACCCCTGAGCATTGCCGGATGTGACCCAAAAAAGCAAAAAAAAAAAAAAAGACAGAGAAGGATAAAAGCAGCAATAAATGTTGAAAATGGTAACACCAGACTAGAACTGAACATTAAACATAGGTAAAGGGATATATATAATCCCTAAATGAACTGCAAGCCACAATGTGCCACAATGTGCAAAAAAAGGAAGAGAGAGAGAGAGAGAGAGAGAGAGAGAGAGAAGAGAAGTGCCTGCCATAGAGGCAGTCTGGGGTGGGGGCAGGGAATCTGTGGACACTGGTGTTGGGAAGAGTGCTCTAGTGGAGGGGATGGGTGCTAGGACACTATATGACTGAATCCGAATCATAAACAGCTTTGTAATTGTATATCTCATGGTGATGTAATAAATTGTTTTTAAAAAAATTATATAAAGGCGAACCACTTGATCACTTGACATCCTATTATTCATCGATTTGCTCGAGTGGGTGCCAGTAACATTTCCATTTGACCCTATATAAAGGTGAACCTGTCATATAAAGGTGTTTATATAACAAACACATGTAGTTATATAAACAACAAAAAAATACACAATAGAAAAAAAACAGGGTATGTTCATGGACTGGCCTAGTTAACACTCAAAATGACCTGATTGTCAACCCTGATATTATATTGACTCAGTGCGTGTTCTGGAAGCCACACCCTCACCCATCCCTGCCGACATGCCACGGTCTCAACTCTACCACTTCACAAATATTCTCTGCAGAGACACCAAGCTGCAAATAAATTCAAGTACCCTGAAAGTCTAAAGAGATACTGAGACGAAGCTGGAAGGCTTAGTGATTGATGGGCCCGGAGCTCTAATACAATGGGTAAGTTGCTTGCTTTGCACACAGCTGAGCCAGGTTCCATTCCCATCACCACATTTGGTTCCCCAAGCCACCAAGAGTGATTCTTGAGTGCAGAGCCAGGAGAAACTCCTGAGCATAACTGGACATGGTCCCAAAACAACACAAGATGTTTTAAGAGATTAAGAAAAACTGTTATCCAATATCTGGGTAACGGAAATAATCCATAAAACTTTTCAGAATAAAATAAAATTATATGAAATAATTATACTCTTAGAGAATCAATATCACACACAAATACAAAATTTAGAAGGCATTCATCCTCTACTTTGTATGATCAATGAATATACTGCTCATGTTAGTGCCTTTTGTCCTAATTCTATCTAGTTTGGCAATCTTCCCGGGAAAAGAAAAGAAAGATAAAGGGAAAAGTAAAATGAAGGCTAAATTATTTTGCAGCTTTTAAAAGATTTGAGAGTGAGGGGGAATATAAAGTTAATATTTTAAATCTGCTTCAGGGTTATTACTTGGATCGCTCCTCACAATTATCCCCGAACACAGCTTTAAATACATCCAATAAAGAAAATCAAAAAATAATTGATCTGAAAGCCTAGAGTCTCTATGAAATAACTAAGAAAAATACTTTTGTTACAAAACCAAGATGCAGAATTGGGTCTTAAATCCTCACTTTCCAATCAGCACAGCAAGCGAAGGCGTAACTGCAGGATTTAGGAGAGTGCCATGTAATTAGCTGACTCATGGAGTAAGACTTCACAGCAGAGCCACAGTTGCCAGTCTCTTTCCTGGCATGTGGAAACAGACCTAACTGCAAATACTAAACAATAGACTGTCTGGGGAAATCTTCAATTTTCACGTCTGAAGACTAATATTTTATGAATAAAATGTCTTCAAAATTTAGTTCTATTTTGTTCATTACTTTACAAAAAAATATTGAGATTATTGAAGATAGGCCATTGGGCAGTGATTGAATGGCACACCAGAGAGAAATGGGTCCATCTAAGAAAGAACAACTCTTGTTTGGAGCTCAGAAGCAACTAGCAATATCAATTTTTCTTTTTATTTAAAAAATCTTTATTAACACAGTTAATAAATTAATCCAGTTGTTTCAGGCAGTCAATATTCCAACACCAATCCCTCTACCAGAGTGAACCACCAGTGTCTCCAGTTTTCCACCCACCACCCCAGCCCAGGCCCTTAGCAGACACAAACAAATTTAATTCATATTGCTTGTCACAATGCAGAGGAAAACATATTCAACAGGTCCATCAAAGCCAAGTTGCGTTAACTGTCATATCTCACACAGGTGCTACTGAAGTCAAAGAGGATTTACTGGGCTTGCTGTTGCCAGTTTGTCGGGGCGCTCCGGGGGGTCCCCGACAGTGCCGGGAAGCGAAGTTCCCTTCTACCTCCGAAGCGAGGAATGGATGAATACTCAGGAATCCGATGCGGTTTTAAAAGGCTTTACTTATCACAGGTTCAGGCATACAAATCAGCAAAAGGAAAAACCCGATGCTTAGGATTCCAGGCTAGAACCCCAGCCACGTGTAGGCCAAGATGGCGACCACCACGTGTAAAACTTCCAAGGGGAATAAACGCTCACAAGGCGAGATCCCACCGGGAAGAAGACCAGAGGGAGGCGGGAACCGGCAAGTTTACCCCCGCCCCCCCAGCAACTCAGACCTTCCTCCCATTGTTATGGAAAGCAGGGAGGGTCCAATGCCCTCAGGTAACCCTCCCTGCATCTCACCTAGGGCCTTTACTGTGCTAATGTTTTGAGCCGGGAAGGCCTTTGAAATGTAGAGAGGGGGTTTCTGAGATGGCATGTCACTGTACCAAGGATCAACACCAATGCCAGTTAAATATTTCTCCAAGCCTTCACAAGTCTCCTCTACTTCATTGTAGTTTTATATTTTATCAGGGAGCCATGCTTGTTTGTTTGGAAGCAAACAGCATTTCTCTCTGGTCTAATTACTTAGGTGTCCTTACGTGGCCAGGCTAATATGCTGGTAAGATCTAGCTAGTCCCACGATGATTGTGATAGCATGGGAGAATATTTATACCAGCTAGTACAGCATACATGGTCGGATAAACTGCCACATTTAGACTACCCCCTTATCTACGGAGTGATTTGCGGGAGGCAATCCAGAGCAGATGCAGCGGCCCTTAGGAGTCCTGCAACACCAGTTGAGTCAAGTTAGTTTTCCAATCTATTATATTTGTAGCAAAATTTAAAACTTAGCAAACAATGAGGAATCAGAGAAAGTGTGAGTTCTGGGGAGGAAGGGAGATAGAGAGAGAGAGAGAGAGGAGAGAAAAGAAAGAGAGAGTCTTCTATGCTTTAGTGAATCTGGAAAATGCGGAAAGTTTCCTGGAATATTTGTTATGGATCTATGGATAACATAGTATGCCAAGGCTTCAATATTGGTGTAAGCAGATCATAGTAACTGTTCAGAAAAACAAATTCATTATACATGAAAGAACGGGCAGGAAATTTAGGCTCTGAATCAAAGACCATTACAATCACTTTAATACCATGGAGCATCAGCTTAAAAAGAAGAGAAACGATGTTGACTCACCACCAGTCCTGCTTTATTGACTCCTGAATAAATTTACAAGGCAATGCAAACCCAGCAGCTAAAATTCATGAGAACACTGGTCACTGCACCTTAAAACTCCAGGGGTGCCCTTAGGAGGTGGGTGGGCGAGGCCCGGGCCTGCTAAAGTCCTGTAGCAGACCCATACCCCATGGCTGCAGAGATGCCAAGTGTTCAACTCCACCCTTCACAAACATTCTCTGCAGAGATGCCAAATTGCAAATAATTTCAGATATCTGGTGCCCAGGTTGAGAACTCTGGTAGTTTCTCTACAATACCAACATCCTAATAAGAGAACACCAAATTAAATGGGAAAATAACATAGAAGACCAAGTAAGCTCAGAAACAGAAATGTTCACACAGAAGGCTAAACTAGCAACAACACTTAGTAACCTCTCAGACAAGGACTTAATGTCCCCCTGGTGAGATATATCAATTTGCACAGATTTTCTTCTACTGAACTATTTTTTAACTATTATCCATTTAGTTCTAACAAGCAATATAAATGATTTTAAAGCTGCCTATTAAAGAGTTTGGAGGTTTGGAGGGTGGCTGGGAAAATTGGGGCAGTGGGGAGAGAATGTCACACTAGTGGTGGGATCGGTGGAATATTAAATGCGTATGACAAATATGTCATGAATAACTTTATAAGCAATGGTATTTAAATAAAGGGGGAAATGTAAAAAGAAAATATAAAAAAAATTTGTTACTTTGGAGGCACACAGGGGAAGTACACAAGGCCTCCTTCTGGCTCTATACTCAGCGATCACTCCTGTGTCATGAACAACTTTATAAGTCATGGTATTTAAATAACAACTTTATAAGTCTTGGTATTTAAATAAAGGGAAAATGTCTCCTATAATCTCTTATTATAGGAGACAGACATGGGGCAGAGCTGCTACTTGCTCTCCCTGTGCCCAGCCGCTCACAAGGAGCCCAGGAGAGATGGCGGGTTCTAGACCTGGCCCGCCAGCCCAGCAGAGCCTTGCAACAAGCCAGACGACCCCCCACTCCATGAGGGGCCTCCATTTTCCATATCCGGACTTCTCTCTCATCAGAACTCCACCCAGCAGACCAGCCTATCACCACAGTCCGGCTCTTCAAATCCACCCTGCTGCAGTCTTTTTAATCCGGCCCAGGTATGCTGATCCAGAGATAGACATGGGGCAGAGCTGCTACTTGCTCTCCCTGTGCCCAGCCACTCACAAGGAGCCCAGGAGAGATGGCAGGTTCTAGCCCTGGCCCGCCAGCCCAGCAGAGCCTTGCAACAAGCCAGACGACCCCCACTCCATGAGGGCCTCCATTTTCCACATCCGGACTTCTCTCTCTTCAGAACTCCACCCAGCAGACCAGCCTATCACAGTCCGGCTCTTGAAATCCACCCTGCTGTAGTCTTTTTTAATCCGGCCCAGGTATGCTGATCCAGAGAAGACATGGGGCAGAGCTGCTACTTGCTCTCCCTGTGGCCAGCCGCTCACAAGGAGCCCAGGAGAGATGGCGGGTTCTAGCCCTGGCCCGCCAGCCCAGCAGAGCCTTGCAACAAGCCAGACGACCCCCCCAGTCCATGAGGGCCTCCATTTTCCACATCCGGACTTCTCTCTCGTCAGAACTCCACCCAGCAGACCAGCCTATCACAGTCCGGCGCAGGCCACAAGCGGCCGTGCGGTTCATCATTAAATGCTGGACTTAGAGATGACTGCAAGAGTATGCTACCTGCACGGCAGACCCTGGCAAGCTACCCATGTT
Organism: Cryptotis parvus; assembly: GCA_021461705.1. Taxonomy (NCBI): domain Eukaryota; kingdom Metazoa; phylum Chordata; class Mammalia; order Eulipotyphla; family Soricidae; genus Cryptotis; species Cryptotis parvus. Next base: position 105,835 of record JAJIBD010004241.1, on the reverse strand, counting down.
GTATTTGATATGCCAAATACCAGTAACAATTATAGATCTCATTCCGGAATGGATTGTGGCTCTTTATGTTCCTGGAGCAAGCAGATGCCCTTGGGCTCTACTAGCATGAGACAGGACATATGTAGATGTTACTGGGGCCCGCTCGAGCAAATCGATGACCAACGGGGAAGACAGTGACAGTGACAGTGACAGGAAAAATAATACGAATTCAATGTACAACATTTCTGCTTAATTCTTACAGTTTTATTAATATTTTTAAAAGAAATGAAGATGGGAGACATCATGTTTCCCAACTCAAAGTGTACTACAAAGTGGTAGTAATTAAAACAGCACGGTGTTGGGAGTAGAAACAAACCTGTGGACCTGTGGAATAGAGTTGCATATCCTGACACACATGCTCAAATATATGATCATTTTACTTTGATAAAGCAGCAAAAAAATGTAAAGTGGAGCAATGAAAACCTCTTCAACAAGTGATGCTGGGAAAACTGGGCAGCTACATTAAAAAAAAGTTAACTCAGACATCTGTCTAAAACCATGCACAAAAATTAAGAGCAAAATGAATTAAGATCTTAATATCAGACCCGAATCCATAAAGTACATAGGCAAAATACTCCAAGACATTGAAGCTAAAGGCATCTTCAAAGATGAAACACCACTGACAAAGCAACTGGAAACAAAGATAAGCATATGGGAATACATGAAACTAAAAAGCTTCTGCACCTCAAAAGATACAGTGACCAAGATACAAAAGACGGCCCACAGATCGGTAAAGAATATTCACCCAATAGCCATCTGATAAGGGGTTAATATCCAGGATATATCAGGCACTGGTAAAACTTTACAAAGGAGAAAACAGCCAACCTATCAAACAATGGGGAGAAGTGAACAGAAACTCTGTGAAAGAAGAAATTCGAATGGCCAAAAGGCGTATGAAAAAAATGCTCATCATCACTCATCATCAGGGAGATGTAAATCAAAACAACAGTGAGGTATCATCTCACACCACAGATACTGGCACACATCCAAAAGAGCAAGAATGACCAGTGCTGGTGTGGATGCGGGGAGAAGGGGACTGACTCTCATCCACTGTTGGTGGGAATGACGACTGGTACAGCCGTCATTTCCTTTTTGGAAAACAATATGGACATTCCTCACAAAACTATAAATTGAGCTCCCCTTTGACCCAGCAATACCATTCCTGGGAATATACCCTGGGAGGCCAAAAACACGCAGCAGAAGCACCATCTGCACTTTATGTTCATCGCATCACTATTCACAATAGCCAGAATCTGGAAACAACCTGAGTGCTTGAGAACAGACAAATGGATTAAGAAACCATGATTCATCTACACAATGGCATATTATGTATGCAGCTGTTAAGGAAATTTGCCTATAGATTGACAGACATGGAGAGATCATGTGAAGTGAAATTAGCCAGAGGGATAAGGACAGATATAGAACGACTGCATCCCACTTATGGGATATAAAATATATATATATATATATATATATATATATATATATATATATATATATATATAGTATGATTCTAAAATCCTAGACCAGGCAATTCATGGACCAGGATTATTTGTCATGTTTGGAATCTACTGCAAGTGTGTGGGAGTCAGGCTAGGTAAGACAGAGACCAGAGTGCTAACAATTGTTGGAAATAGTAATGCCAGCCTAGAACTGAACACTGATATAGGCAAGGGGACATGCATGATAACCCCTAATTGATCCCTAATTGTATGCATTGCAAGCCACAATGTGTAAGAGAGAGACAGAGAGAGACAGAGACAGAGAGAGAGAGAGAAGAGGAAAGTGCCTGCCTTAGAGGCAGACTGAGAGAGGGAGAGCGTGCAGGGGATTCCCTGATATTGGGAAATGTACACTGGTGGAGGGATGGGTGCTGGAACACTGACTGAAATCTAATCATGAACACTTTTGTAATTGTATATCTCATGGTGGTATAATAAAATAAATTTTTTTAAAAAAGAATGATTTGAGATAACATGACTTGAGTTTCTTGGTTTTTGTTACCAGCATCAGTGCTTTGGTCTAGACCATAGGACTTACTTATTCTCCTTATCTTACACAGGAAATTATTAATTGCAATTGCACTCTAACTATTCAGCACAGATTTGATCATTAAATTACTACATAAACAACTGTCATTAATCATAAAATGAGTATTTCATAACAAATCTCTGTGAACAGATAAAAGTCATCATGAAGCCAGAGAGAAAGGATAACGCCCAAGGAATCTGCCTTATCCACAGCCAAGCATGGTTCAAGCCCCAGAATCCCGAGAGTGTCTTAAGGACCTCCATGAGTGATCCTTGAGCACAGAGTCAAGAGTAAGCCCTGAGGACTGCCAGGCATGTTCTGAAAATACAAACAAACAACACAAAGTCCTTCCTGGGTTGGGGAGCTCATAGAGTGTGAGGACACTAGCCTTGCCTGCAACCCACCCATTTGGATTCCTGGCACCAGGTTCACTGGGGACCACGAGCTGCAGCCCCGGAGGGGATCAAGCACCCCTGAGAATCGCCACCCCTGCAGAGCTGGTGGGAAGTAACCTGAGCGATCCTGGTTGGCTCAGTCACACTTGGGTGCCTCCCAACACACACACATACGCACTTACCCCAAGTCATTCTTGTCCATCATTCCCTTAACCCCGTGAGGTCCCTGTGCATCAAGGGATTCACTGCATTGCTTGAAGCAAGTGTGCAAAAATACCATGATCTACTAAATGTTTCCACGAAAAGAGAGTATAAAGATGCTGCTTCCTGAAGAGTGTGGCATGATTTAGCACAGATCACTGATTAGGGAGGTGCAGTGAGTCTCCATGTGCACTGATGCATGATTAGACTATGAGCAATAACATAATCCATACCACAGCTGCGTATCTGGGGAATGACACTCTGAGGACACTTTGGCTTTTCTAAACAAGCTTTCATTTTCTCAGTGGGTGGACCTTCCATTTTATTCTCCTCCCACACTGCATGCTATGTGTCAACCAACAGCAGTTTTAAAAAATAAGATTGATGTAACAATCATATTCCAAACAAAATTTAGTTCCACATTGAAAAATGAACACAGACACTACCCCCCAAATCTCTCTTCCACTGATATTTCCCCTTCCATTATCTTCAGCTGTATGGAAAGCATCTCCTCTGGACTTCTTCCCAACTGTCACTGTTATTTCTGGCAGGTAGACAAGTGCCTTGGCTAATGTGATCACAATCACGCACACATGGTACCCAGGAGGAAAAGCTGCCAAAGCAGGGAAGTAATGAAGGGCGAAAAGCAAGTGAGCTGAAAACATAACATCTATGAGCTTGTCTTCTTACCATCTAATTTATATTCAGCCGTAATAAAAAAAAATAACATGTTTAGAAAATACAGCGTTGGCTCTGGTTACAAATAATACCCTGGCTACTTTATGTGAAGCGGTGCTAGGTTGATGTCACTAAGGGCAATTTAGAATTGAGAGTTTGGTCTCTGAGGAGGGTTATAAACTCTGTCTTGAACCATACCAACCAAGGAGACAGAGAACTATTTTCAGTAAACACTGCCATTCTTCTAGCCAAGGGACTGTGAATGGAAGACTTTTTTAAAGATTTAAAAGAGATCTTAAAAGTGTAAGCTGACATTAAGCAACAACAGAAATCAACTTCTGACTGACTGATTTACAAAGCCCAGAAACTCACTTCAAGTCTTTGGCCTTTATACTTATCACAGTGGGCAAAAACTGAATATTACATGAGCAACGAATTGTAAAATGAAGCAAATGAGTTTTGCTGATAGGTGGTGTTAATATTCATGAATGCAATGGTATAATGCTTTCTCCTACAGCAAGACCTTTAATTAACAATCATCTTTACAAATAAAGCATATTGTCTAATAATAACTTTTCCTTGCCAGTAGTTAATACTTATCATTTTGAATAGCTCTTATTTTTCTATCCATATTTCCTTTTTCTATTCAAATAGTTGTCTATTATCTTTCTACTCAGTCCCATTATTCTGATTTTTTTAAAGCCTGGTTCACTACATTGAACTATTATTGTAAGTCGTATACTCACAACTATTCCTGTAATAATGTTTGATTTCTAGAGATTCATTTAATATTAATGTAACCTTGTGAAGCACAAACATCCACATAAATAAAAGATTTTTATAATAAAATGTCTGAGTCAAAATGAGGTCAAATGTTGTAGGGTGTTCTACGTCTTTAAAAGCTTCCTCTTGTAATTATCTGAAGTCCTCGGTTAGATAATTATTAAGGGACTCTTGCAATTGTCCCTTTCCTCTACATAGATCAATTAAGGGAGGAGCACTGCAGACACTTAGCTGTTCCGCATCTTTAAGTAATTTGAGTTTGTCATTTTTCACTTGATCACTTGAATCCCGTTTTTCATCAATTTGCTCCAGTGGGCGCCAGTAACATTTCCATTTGACCCTATCACATGCCAGTGCAGCCCAATGGCATCTGGTTGCTTCAGGAATATGAAGAGCCTCAAACCTTTCATTCAGGGTCTTGAAGAAGAAGTCTGACCATCTTGTAGGTGGGCGCCACGTGATCTTTTGACATCCCATGGGATCCAGTTGGAAACAGCTCTAGTCCAGCGGTCATCTCCAAATCGCATTACATGTCCAGCCCATCTGATTTTCTATGCTTTGGCAAACAAGACAGCGTCCCTGACTCTGGAACAGCAATGGAGGTCAGCGCTCCAGATTCCTTCTTTCACTTGAGTGAGGCGTGATATTCCAAGCATAGCTCTTTTGATTCCTCTTTGGGAGACCCGAATAGCATTCTCATCCTGCTTTCGTAGGGCCCAGGTCTCTGAGGCATATGTTAATGCAGGGAGAATAGTGGAGTTGAAGAGATGTGCCCGGAGCCAGAGGTTCTATGTCTTTTTAGCTATTTCTTTGATGCTTTTGAAGGCATTCCATGCCGCTCTCTTCCTCCTGCACAGCTTAGGTTTTAGGTCACTCATCATGTTGACTTCTTGACCTAGGTACACATAACTGCTGCATTCAGAGATGTTTGTTCCATTGAGAGTAAATGGGGCCTCTGGAACTAGTTCATTTCTCATGAACATAGTTTTATTGAGATTCAGCTGTAGACCTATCTTTCCACATTCTTGGTCAAAGTCAGCCAGCATTTGTGCCGCTTGGCTAATGTTTGGTGTTATTAGAACGATGTCATCAGTGAAGCGAAGGTGGTGTAGTTGCCAACTGTCTATCTTCACTCCCATTCCTTCCCATGGGAGCCCCTGTTTGTCAGGATGGAGAGCAACATCACACTCAGCAATGCTCAGGGGTTACTCCTGGCTCTGCACTCAGGAATTACTCCTGTCAGTGCTTAGCTCAATAAGAGTTTACCGCTCACATGGCAGAGCCTGGCAAACTGTCCGATACGTATTCAATATGCCAAAACTAGTAATAAAAAATGTTCATCTTCCTGACCCTTGTCATTTTTAAAAGAGAAAAATACAAGAAACGGCTTGATTTTCTTTTAAGCTGCTTCTCAGCTAAATTTTTTGATATACAGAAATACTCCAGTCTCTGGAATGTGACAATCTAATTTCTGTACATTTTCAGAAGGAGGTCATCAAAAGTTTTACACATGTAAGTTGTAAAATACTTATCTTGTCTGCCTTCAATTGAGCTAATAAATTAAAAGAATCAGGTGGCTGGCTATGATCAAGATGCTAAATTTATATTTATACTCTTCACAGTTTTAAGGTGTGAAATCTTAGTGAGAAAATCAGCAAACTAATCACTGATTAGGCTGAAAGCTGTAGAATCCTACTGAGAGGAGTCTTCTTCAGGAATGTGATGAGAAGACTGAGTTTCTGGCTTGCAGAAGGCCAACCAAGATGCCTCACACTCTAAACTTTGAACAGTCTTACATTAGATTCATTAAGGTGAAACTCTAAAGCATCAAACAGGGATAAGATTTGCTTGTGGGGGGGAGAGTCAGGGATGTGATTCAGTAATAAGGTACCCACCCTCATGACATGTGCGACTCCCAGGTACTGGAGAACAAAACAATAAAGCAATATTTACTTCAGTTTCCTCACCAATATTCCTAATAACCTTCCTTAGAAAGATAAACTCACTTTCCTTACAAGAGAAGTGATCTGAATGGAGTAATCTGAAAATCTTTGCCACCTTTTCCTAGATCTTAGAACAGTGCTGGCACCTATGAGGTACTTTGCAAAGATTCAGAGAATCAGAGAATCTCTGGCAATGTCGGCTGGCAATCTCATATCTTGATCAGACCTAATACTTTCTTCCATACACCCCCTGCAGTGCTATACCCAAAGGTCTAAGTCAGCATAAACCCTATGTTTTGATGTTACTGGCATAGGGAAATGTCTTCTACTGTACTGTGAGCTTCTAAGAACAGGGAATAAATCCATACCTTTTTTAAAGAATTTCTTTATTATACCACCATGAGATATATAATTACAAAGATCTTCATGATTGGATTTCAGTCATACAGTGTTCCATCACCCAGCCCTGTACCTGTGCCCATTTCCCACCACCATTGTCCCCTGATTCCTTCCCCCCCACCCCCAGCTTGCCTCTATGGCAGGCACCTTGCCTTTCTCTGTCTCTGTCTCTCTCTCTTCCTTCTCTTACACATTGTGGCTTGAAATGCATACAATAAATCCAGACTTATCCCCTATAGTTCTTGGCCCAATGACTAGTTAATAGTAAAATAAAGCTAAGCATAAGAGAATGAATGAATGCAAACATCAATGGAGGAAAAAAAGGAAAACAAGTGTTACTAAAGTCAACTTCAAAGGATTCAGACCTAAATGAAAAAGAGACATTATAAGACAAATTGACAAATGGCAGGCAGAAATACATACCGTTTTGTATTGATTTTATAACACATTATATTTTTCCTTTGTATTCATCTGCTTTTTACATATCACTATTTATAGAACCCAGAGTAGCCCCTGAGCACGACTCTGGTGTGGTACCTTTCTCCACCACAAAGCAGGGTAAATGTGATTGTTATGTGTTGATACACTGTACACATCATAGATTAGAATGTTTTCTTGGGAGAGTAAATTTTTAAGGTCCATAAGATGTATCTACTGTTATCTAAAAGTTTATTATTAGGGGTCAGAGCAACAGTACAGTGGGTAATGTGTTTGCCTTGCCTGAGGCAGATCAAGGTTCAATTCCCAGTATTACATATGTTCCCCCAAGCCATGACAAGATTAATTCCTGAGTGCAGAGGCAGGAGTAGGCCCGAGCACAGCTGGGTGTGCTCCCCAAATAAAACAAACAAAATATTTTCACAGTATTCATACTCATGAGAAAATGATTATGACTTTGTATTAAGTAGATTGTTATTTCATACCTTTAAATTATTTTTAACAGGTTCAACTATGATTATCATATTTTTTCTTCTTGGGTCACACTCAGTGACACTTAGGTGTTACTCCTGGCTCTTTTGCTCAGGAATTACCTGTGGTAGTGCTTGGGGACCATATGGGATGCCGGGATCGAACCTGGGTAGGCCACATGCAAAGCAAATGCCCATTGTGCTATCACTCTGGGCCCTCAACTATGATCATCTTATTAACTAAAGTAAAGCATCTGAATCAGATGTGTAATACCGTATGACCATACATGATAGTTATCATGGCTTTGCTGCTACTGCTGTCTTCAGTGGTCAAGATCAACCTCCAGGGTCTCATAGGTTATGCAGTCTGTCATACAATTAGCACTGAACTATTCTCCCCCTTTTTAATTTTTATTTTTTTACAATTACAAAGATATACAATTAAAAAAGTTCATATTTGGGTTTTGGTCATACAGTGTTCCAGCACCCGTCCCTCCACCAGTGCCCATCTCCCACCACCAACGTCCCCGGTTCCTTCCCCCTCCCCAGACCACCTCCATGGCAGGTTCTTTATTTCTTTCCTTTTCTCTCTCTTTCTCTTTTCCTTCCCTTCCAGACTATGGATTAAAGAACATACATTAAAAGGTTGTCATGTGTATCTTTTTGCCTCTATTTAATGCTCAGTTCTAGGTTGGCATTAGTACCCTCGACAATTGTTAGCACACTGTTCCATTTTCTGTCTTACCTAGCCTCTGACTCCCACGCGTTTGTGATAATTTCCACCTTTGACAAGACCTCCTGATCCATGTTTCACTTGACCTTGGATATTGGTATCATAATATATACATATATATTTATGTCATGCAAATAAACGCAGTCATTCTGTATCTGTCTCTCTCTCCTTCTGGCTCATTTCACTCAACATAATCTTCTACATGTCCATCCATTCATAGGCAAATTTTGTAACTTCATTTCTCCTAACAGCTGCATAGTATTCCATTGTGTAGATGTACCAAAGCTTCTTTATCCAGTCATCGATTCTTCGGGCACTCTGGTTGTTTCCATATTCTGGCTATTGTGAATAATGCTGCTATGAACATAAAAGTAGGGATGGTGTTTCCACTGCGTATTTTTGGCTTCCCAGAGTATATTCTCAGGAGTGGTATGGCTGGGTCAAATGGGAGTTCAATATCTAGTCTTTGGAGGAAAGTCCATTTTGTTTTCCAGAAAGGCTGTACCAGCCAGCATTCCCACCAACAATGGATGAGTTTCCCCTTTTCCCCACATCCATGCCAGCACTTGTTGTTCTTGCTCTTTTGAATATGTGCCAGTTTCTGTGGTGTAAAATGATACCTCATTGTTGTTTTGATTTGCATCTCTCTGATGATTAGTGATGATGAGCATTTTTTCATATGTTTTTTTGCCATTCGAATTTCTTCCTTGCTGAAGTTTCTGTTCATTTCTTCTCCCCATTTTTTTTGATGGGGTTGTTTGTTTTCTTCTTGTAAAGTTCTACCAAGCACTGAACTATTTGGAAAGTACTATATGCCTTAGTGAATTCAGAGAAAGCATGAATCTTATTTCAAGTACCCCTTCTGAAGAGTAATGGTATGATAAAAAAAACTGAACAAGAACAGTGGTTACCCATCAATCAAGTGGCCACAGGACAGAAATTAAGGCTCTAAAGCAAAGGAGGTGTCTGACATTGAGGTACCCCTGGAAGTACCCATTCCACTCCTTTTCAAACACTTCTCAGTTAGAGCAGCTGTCTACTCCTGTATAACAATGAGAATAACTCCCAAGACAGCAATTTACCCTCCCCATTTCTCTCCCTCACCTACAAACAAATCCAAGGAGATTAATTATCTCTTGTTGCAGGAAGAAACGCAGACTATTGCATCCGTTACTGGAATGGTCCTTTGTGAATAAGTCTAAAAGTTATGGAGAAAGAAGGGTTTACTGAAAGAGACTATTAAAGCACGTGTTTTATTACTGAAAGCCTAGGTAAACTGGTATTTTTGGCTGAAGCATAAATTTGTTTTCAAAAAGAAACAAAACAAGATCAATATATCAGACACTCTTGGTCTTGTATCTTTGACAACAGTGATCTGAAGAGTGTTACAAAAACTAAACAATTATGTCTAAACTATCTACTATTGTATCATGTTCTGAGGACCAAAGGATCTTCAACAAATACAAGACTGTAATGCTATGGCAGACACAATCTTATAAAGGCACAACTTGAACAGGCTTTTGTCTGTGTGGCCTCCAGGCTCAGGGTCCCTACCAGTGATATTTAGCCAAGCAGGCAGGTGGTTCGGTGCCAAGGCCACAGATGTGATAATGTTCAGGCCCTGTGGTGCTGGGGAGAATAAATTTTACAGCTGATGTAAATATTTTGCAGAAGGCAACTATGCATTTTTTAAATAAGCAAAGTAGGGATTTCAAAACAAAATCCATTCTTGGAAAGCAAAAAGATAAATCCCAGATAATTGGGCTCAGAGGTGGGTTTTAAAGAAAGAGATTAGACAAGGCCCAGTACAAACTCTGAGACATGATCATGGAACTTAGAGGACGGAAGTGAGAAGGACCTTAAGTTAAAAGCAGAGATCCTGAAACACTGATGGAGGGATTGACGTGTCCCACTGCTACTGTAAAACAATGACTTCAATGGCATTGAGAACTATGATACTGCAATAAAATTAATTTAAAATTAAAGAAAAATGTGAATCCAACTTGAGTTTAAAATCTATAGAATCTCTGCAGGCATCCCTCTCCCCTCACACACACACACACACACACACACACACAGTTCAGGCTATTATATTTGTGATTCTAAAGTTAATTTGGGAATAAGTCTGCTTATGCCAAAAAATATGTAAAATAACTTACCAATTGACTTTGATATATGTGACAACTTATCATTCAAGAGTCCTTGTTTTTTAAAAAGAAATATTTTTTTAAAAATGGTTTAAAGTCATTTTTCTTAAAATTGGAAATTTCCAAATACACCCTCCCAAAGTGAAGTAAATAGAAAAATAAACCCTTAGTAGTTCCATAAAAAAATGCTTTAAAGTTTTTTTTCAAAAAAATTTCGACATATAGTTTATTTCTTGTAATCTAAGTAATCTCAAATTTTCAAATTTTTTGTTGTTGTTTTAGGTTTTTAGTTTATATTTATTTTTTATTGACTCACCATGCCATACAGTTAGAAAGGTGTTGATGATCAGGTCTCAGTCACAAGATGTTCCAATATTTATGCCTCCACCAGTGCACATTTATCATTGTGCCCCTTTACTCTCCTGTCTCTGGCTGAGTCCAAGTGTATTGCAAGAAGTAAATTCCACATTCATTTTTGAGCAAGAACTTTGAAAGTTATTCGGTTTATATTATTTCTTCTTTTTGTTTCACATCTGGCATTTCTCAAGGGTTACTCTTGGCTCTGTACTCAGGAATTACTCCTGGTGGTGCTCGGGAACCATATGGGATGCTGTGGATCGAACTCGGTGGGTCACGTACAAAGCAAATGCCCTACCTGCTGTGTTATCACTCCGGCCCCATATTTCAACTCACTGTATTTCCAGAATTTCTTCAAAGAAAGAAGGGTCTGATGGACATTGTCTCACAACTTCGCTGACAATATTTCATACTACAAAAACATGTGCAAGCATAACCGAATATACACTGATAAGTTTACTTATTAATACGATGGAATCATGTAGTCAGTCCTATGTCTAGTAGCTTTCTCCAAGAAGCCTTAAGATTAATAAATTCATGTATCTGCATTAAAATCCAGTTTCAAAATAAACCATTTTTACTTTTGAAAATGAATATACGCACACTTGTGTGACCAAAACCATCACCACATTTCCAGGGTTGCTCCTTTTCTATGTTCTGGTTTTGTATCATAAATAATGAAGAGAACAACGTTAATGATGCCTTGCCCGTGAAATGTCAATGCCTTCCCACAGATATGAGACTCCAACTTCTTTCTGTAACATGACCTGGACCAAGATGTCTCTACAGCCTCTCCCTCCTCCTTTCTCTCTCACACTATCTTCTACTTTGCTTTCTTTCCTGCTTTTTCTACCATCCTGATTCCCCACCCTTAGGCCCTTCACTGGTAAGCTTGGATACTTGGATATCTGCCTTGGATACTTGGCTTATATTCTAAACCCTCTTCCAAACACCCTTTACTCATAGAGTTCAACCTTTCTCATCTTGAAAATATGACCTGCCAAAATATGGGCTACCTGGCTAAATCCAGTGCCTGGTAGGTTTTGATACCCATTTTTCATTCTCTAAGCATTTATGTTATAATGTTTTGTTAAGAAGAAAAATGAGTGAAGTGATCTCATGGGAGCAGGAGTATTTGTATAGAGAGCAAGAAGTGAAAGAGAATCCGTTCCCCAGCTTAGCTCTGGGGAACAGAGGGCGGGAGGAGGGATGTGTAACAAATAACAATTAAGGAGGTAATTGGAGTACTCTGTGACCAGGAAACAAGGTCAACTACAAGGAGGACAATGCCATGAAGTCCTTCCTCAGTCATTTGAGGGCACATGATTTAAGAAGGAAAACAAAAGAGATGGAAGTGAGTATAAATGCTTGTCTTGAGTGCCTTGTGAATCCACAGTGGCTGGACATCAAGTTTGTTCTCACAATCTCAAACCTGGTTTAAGTAAATGATCCCTCAGGTGGTAGAAGTCAGAGATTACCAGAAGTTCTAGGTCTCTGGATTTTCTCTCTAGCCAGATAATAAGATATTGGAATTACCAAAGCCACAAATGAATCCCCAAATCTTGTCATTCTCGCTCATTTTTTTTCTGTTCCTCCTAGCTACTTAATGCACTCTGGCAAGCTATTAATAGACAAAGAAGTGAGGAAAAATGATAATCCCTCCAAAGTTAAGATATATTATCAGAGTCGTTATTGTTGGGCACTTTAGTCTGCTTTCCAGCTAGCTTTATTTGGGTACAGCCATAAATTTAGCTGTGATTAATCTTTAACACCAGTGACTCAATACATTTATGCATTTCATTAGACTCTCAACCATGAAAAATTGCAAACAATTTGGCAATATGGACTCTCACGCCCATGCATATGATATCAAACCAATGTGTGTTTTAAGGTTTCTGCCTTTTTCTTGTGATATCTCTACCCAGGGCTCAGCCCCATGAGCCCTAGGTGGTTGATGGTCTGACACAGAAAAAGACTGGGCCCCCTGGGGTGAACCCATGGCCACTGCAGAACCCAGCAAGCTACCGTATTATATTCGATATGTCAAAAACAGTAACAATAATGAACCTCATTCCCAACAAATGGAGACGCTACTGGTGCCCACTCGAGGAAATTGATGATCAACGGGAAGACAAGTGATACAAGTGAAGTGATTTATGACTGACAAAGCATCTTATCTCTTCAAGACCCCTTTGGGCTTAATAAGATGATTAGAAAAGCAAGTAATTACAGTAGCTTTTAGCCAATGATTAGATTCCCCCCCAGTATGAAACAAATTGACTTGTATGGAAACTAAACATAGCATTGGGACAATTTAAAAAATGTTAATATACTTACTTAAATATCACTCAAGCAATAAAAACAAAATATATATATCCTTTAACTGATACTATTTGGAAACTGAGATGTAAGAGGCAAATTGCGTTGTTTAGTTATTAGGATTGCCATTTAGAAAATGTAAGCATTTAAAATCTAATCTGAAAAAACTTAGAGTGAATGTTGTAGATTTGCATCACATTTAAAAATCAATAGAAAATGTTTTTCACTTCAAGAACATACTTGATGTTTGAGAATCTTCTTCCACACAAGCAAGAGATTCATTCCTCCAATTATATCTTTTAACCTACTGAATCCAAATATCAAGTCTGTGTAAGTTTCCTCAAATGCTAATGTAACATCTAAGTTTTTATTAACATGTAAAGAATACAATAATGATATTAAAAGGCAGAGCCTTCATACACTGATAGCTCCATTTCCAGAGTCTATGAAAATACGAAAATATTTATAGTACTGAGAATAAATTAGGCTGGTTTGTGTCCTGTCTTGGGTGACCATGTTGTATAGCACTTGGGGGTAACTGAGTAATAAGGTTCATTATTCCAATTAGTTTTCAACTGAATCTCAGACAAATGCAATTTAGAGTTACAATGATACATTTCCAAAGAGAGGATACAGTATTTGTAGATTTGTGGTAAAAATTACTCAGTAAAATTAAAAAAAAGTTATTGAGAAAATAAAATCACAGAATGTATGCAAATGCAAAATAAATTTATTGGAAGACTTTGAGTGTTTGCTTTAAATGTAATTATCATCTTTAAAATACAAATAGAAAATTATATAACACATGTTTGCTCTTATAGTTTTACAGTTCTACTAGAGAAAAAATTATCTTCTAAAATATAGAAATAAAATCCTTTTCAAAGTGTACGCTCTATGGTCACTAGGAAAGATTGTCTTCAATGAATTTTGTCTTGGGGCCACGCCAAAACAGGAGTGGCACTCACGGCTTATTCCTGGCTTTGCATTCAGGGACATCACCTCTGGCGGTTTCAGGAGATGCCAGCAAGGACTCTGGGTGAAGCACATGCAAGAAAAGTGCCGAACCCACTGTGTTATCTCTCTGGTCCCTCTTTTAGATAACATGTAGCAAGGGAAAATCTTAACACTTTTCAAATCTTTGCATTAGTAAATACATTTAATAAAAAGAATTTTTTACCAAGAGTTTAAAATATGAACATGTGATCCTAATTCTGTGATGCTAATTTTCCCAAAAATAACAATTTCCAGGACCTGAGGATAGTACGGCAGTTAGATGTGACTCTGGCACATGTGGTTGGTCTCGGAGATGGCCAGCAAGGCTGGGCGCTCTTCAATCCTCGCACGACAGCTGTCAGGGTCTAAGCAGCAGCTCATCCTGAGCCACCAGCCACAGAGACGGAGAATCCCTGTGAGGCCCAGCAGCTTCTGGGGACTTTGCTTGAGAGATGTGTCCCCAAACGAATAATTAAAACTAATTTCAGCATTTTTTAAATATTCCTTGACTGTTTGGTAAAAGTGAAGGTTAAATATGTTCCTGAGAGCTCCCAATGAAAGAAAAGAAGAGATTAAATATTTAAAGAGTTCAAGGAAACTTGAAGGACGCTCATGCTGTACATTCCTCACATGTTCGAACAGGGACCAGCAGCAGGTTACGGTTCTTGACTTGCACGTGTCTGACCCAGGTGTGATTCCTGGTATCCTATATGGTCCGCTGAGCCCACCAGGAGTGATTCATGAGCACAGAGCCAGAGTAAACTCTGAGCACCGAGAGGTGTTCTTTTTTTGTGGGGTGAGGGTGGAGGCACAAGACAGTTTCCTAGGGGAAACTGAACATTTGCTAAAATCAAACGTTTGGACACGAATGTGGAGCGCCGTATTAAATTTCTCCATTTTCAATTTCGTAGTCTCAAAGGTAACTTTTTTTAGAGTACTCAACTTTTGAATTATATCACAAGAAATCTAGATTATAAGAATGATGCATTTTAAAAGCTCTCAATTAAATAGATTGTAAAAAGATGTATATTGTATGAATAATGAGTTTATTTTCACTTTAAGTTGAGTTGTCTAATTTCTAATACCCTCTCTCATTTCACTGGTTTATCTTGACATTCAGCAAACTGGTGAACAAAAACTGCATGGGATGTTTCAAAGAACTGTTAATAAATCAGAGAGTCTGACAGTAAACAGCAGTGATGTGAAACATAAATTTCATGCACCATTTGGACTTCTATGTTGTGTACTGGAATAATCATATATTTTTACTCAAGTAATTGTGTCATCCTTAGAGACTATTAGCAAATCCAAGCAATGAATCAGATTCAATAATTTATCTGTTTATGATTATATCTATTTTTGATTGAGGTATGATCCATTTACACTAGTGAATTTTTTTTCAGTTTTTGGGCTGAAAAAAGCATCACATATAGCAATGCTCAGGGGTTACTCCTGGCTCTTCGTTCATGAATTCCTCCTGGCAGTGCTTAGGGGACCATATGGAATGCCGGAGATCAAACCCAGGTGGACCAAATGCAAGACAAATGTCCTCCCTGCAGTACTATTGCTCCCACCCCTTGGAGAGAATGTTTCTTTTAGAAATACAATGCCACCACACCAGACCCTGGGTAAAGTACCAATACCATAGTGAACAGAGCCCTTGCAGCGCATTTGCTAGTTCCCTCCAAAAGGTGAATGTGTAAAAACATTCTTGACTTATCACTAGTCCTTTAGCTTTCAAAGGCCTTTTTAGGCACCAGTTAAAAATGACCAGCAATGAAAATTCTGCACATGCAACAGATAAGAGACACAAAAAAGTAGGTGTAAAAATGCCAGAAAAATAGTCTTATTTAAGACCAAGGCAACCTGAATGGACAAATATATACTTTGCTCCAGAGTATTTTAGTCTTCTACTTCATGTACATTCACACAATGGTTTAGTTCATATTCTCTACTTCTTTCTCAGAGGCACAAATTAAATACTTGTGCCTAGAGCTAGCCTCTATATTAAGATGTTTTTGATAGAATGAAAAAGATAGATGTCTATTTCAGAGAGGAATACATACATAAAACAAATCAGAAAACTTATCAGAAATATGTCAGGAAAAGGACTATGTGATCAAATTAAAAGGACGTATCTGATTTAAGGGGGATGTGCGGCACTGTGGTCTTTTTTAAGGTATATTTGTTGGCAGCTGAAAGCCTAGACTTGGACTAGTCTTTGAAACAGTTATTTGTCAGCCTGCAATAAATTCCAAGCATGGAATTTATTGGAAGCAAATATGGTACCTATTGCCAAAACCCTTATGCAGGGAAGCAAGCTTTGAAAAGAAGCATACACTAGGGTCCTTGATTATGAGAGATATTCTAAACATTTGAGATCAAACTTTAATTTCACAATTCCATCTTCAAATATTATAGACGATGAGGTTAAAATAAATTGTACAATGTAAAACATACAGTAAAGCTTATTTCAGGAAACTGCTAATTTCCTGATATATGGAGTGTTCTGAGTGTCTTTGAAACTGCAAAACCTGCCAATGCAAGTAGCAGATGACAAACAGGCAGCCTCTGCGGCATTATCCAGCACTCTGTCAGAAATCGTCTTTTTACAACATATGCTGTGTGGGGGAAAAGGTTCACATGTGAATGTGTTCAGTGTGGAACAAGGGCAATGAACTTGCAAGAGAATCTGATGCAAAAGCCTGACATTTCAGAGGACTAATTTTAAGAAGATGGTTTGATCATAACTAAGCTTTTGTGAATTTCTTTAGAAAACAGATTCATGCAAGAGTAACAAAACACATATTGACAGCACTCCTGTTTTGAAAGATTTAATTTGGCAGGCAGCCTGATGTTTTCAGCTCTGCTGAGTGACAGGTTTGTTTTCAGTAGTATTAATATCATCTGAGGACGATGAAATAAACTTTCAATCAAAACCCCTTTTAAATTCTGTCTGTACGAAGCCAGTCCTGATAGAGCTGTTCCCTTGCTTTATCTCTAAGTTCAACATATGACATTCTGCGTTTTTCTCTTTCTTTCTGGTCAACTTCACTCAGCATGATAGTCTCAAGTTCCAGCCATGAGGCTACTATGGCATGGTCTGGTTCTTTCTTAGAGCACACAGACATAATGGAATGGTTGTGTTCTAAGAAGGGGCTTTAAACCACCAAAATAGACATAGTAATGGAGCAACAAATGATGGAAGTCATCAGTAAGGTTTTTGACTAAAGAACTGAGCTCATGTGGCACAGTGTGGGAGGAGTCCTCGGGAAACAGATTAGGACAGGGGAGCTCTCTGGTGTTGGGTGTGGAAGTGGAATGATTATCCATGACAAATGTAATTAGCAGTATTATAAATCCCAGGAACTCAATAAAAATGGCTAAAAAATTGACTAGGGGCTGGAGAGATAGTGCAACGAGTAGGGCATTTGCCTTGCACGTGGCCGACCCGGGTTCGGTCCTTGGCATCCCATATGGTCCCCCGGCACCACCAGGAGTAATTTCTGAGTGAAGAGCCGAGTAACCCCTAAGCATCTCCAGGTGTGATCCAAAAGAAAAAATAAAAGACGATCCCAAATTGGGGCTGGTGAGATAATACAGTGGATAAGGCACTTGCCTTTTATGCACCCAACCTGGGTTTGATTCCCTGTATCCCATATGGTCCCCCAAGCACTGCCAAGAGTAATTCCTGAGTGCAGAGCTAGAAGTAATCCCTGAGCATCCCTGGATGTGATCACATTACTAAAAATTAATTAATTAATTAATTAATAAGTGAAAATCAACAACCCCAAATAAATAAATTAAAGGACTGAAAGAGATGCCTTGGAAACCACAGAAAGTTATCACAATTAGCCTGCTCTGTGTACACTAGCAACGCTATGTGATGCAATGAACCTTCAGCCCATGCAATGAAAGGGAAGCCACAGAGTCCAGTGCACCAGTGAGCAATGCCTTGGACAAACAGAAAGCTGGAGCTGATGCTCAGTGGGGAAGGAGATCACCATTTGCTCCTTGCCATCGCATCGGACGTCTCTGACATCTGGTTCTTGATATGTACCAGTACTGACATCTGGTTCATAAGTCACCATGTAAAAAAAATGCTTTAGAATCACAGTACATTTGTCTAACATTATTGGAGACACTTCTCTGTCCACAGCAATATGAATTTTTCAATCCTAGACGCTATAAGGCCATTCGCCACCTGGGGGTTGGGGAGTGGGCTGCATGTCCACCCCCAACCCCCATGGAATTATGTGGAATTCTTTCTTGTTACTTGTCACTTGTCTTCCCATTGTGCATCAATTTGCTTGAGCAGGCACCAGTAACGTCCCCATTTGTTGGTAATAAGGTCCATTATCGTTACACCACGGGTAGCTTGCAGGCTCTGCCATGACTCTGGGTTCATCCTTGGGGACCCAGTCTTTTTCTATGTAAGACCATCAACCATCCAGGGCCCACAGGGAAGAGCTCTGGGTATAGACAAGCCTGTCTCCTGTCTGCCATCTGCTGAAGCAGCCGGGCACCACAGCCACACCTACAATAGCTCGAGGAGCAGGGAGGGCGCCACCCTCTTCGCAGGGGGAATGCGTGCATTTATCAGTACTTGGATTTCTTTTATCTTTAATAAATTAAGCTTTTGGGTTTGGAGCCACAGCCAGCAGTGAGCACTCAGAGTCTACTCATTATTCTTTGCTTAGGCAGACCATGTGGTGCTAGGAACATGTATGGAGAAGGTGGCATGTCTGGTTGTATTCAGGGCTTACTCCTGGTTGTAGTGCTCAGGGTTCACTTCTGGCAGGCTTAGGGGACCATATGTGGTGCCATGGATGAAACCAGGGTATGCTGCATACAAAGTTAGGACCTTACCATTATACTAGCCCTATGACCCCTGCTTACACAATTTTAAAAATATTTTTAAAAAATCCTTCTTTTGAGGGATCCATTTAGAAGTGTTTGTTACTCTGGATTTCTATTTATGTGGAAAAGAAATAATGGTTATACTCACAGAGGGCAGGAGCCATCTAAGTTATAAAACATTTTACTCATATGTTTTTAGACATGTGACTAATTAAATACACTTATTTAAAATGCTTTTATTTATAATAGACCCATTTTTTGTAATAGTATGTTTTCACCATGTCTAAAGGTCTGAAATCTCCATATAATATGTCCTTTTTTTAACCTATTCTATTTATTTGCTGAGGTTTGATATAATTATACTTGTGTCATTAATAAAACATGCATATATATTCTATCAACATTAAGCAGGAAATCTGAGCATTTTTAATTGGGATTCAATGGTTTTCCATACTATTAATGCTAGTTTCTCACTCACATTATTCCAACACCATACCCATCACCAGTGTGCCCACCTTCCTCTCCCAAGAACCCCAACACCCCTTTTTCTCAAACCCCACGCAGAATTTTTGTTTTTGGGTCACACCTAGCAATGCTGAGTGGTTGCTTCTGGCTCTGCACTCAGGAATTACTCCTGGCTGGGCTCAGGGAACCATATGGGATGCAGCGAATGAAACCTGAGTTGCCCTGTGCAAGCAAAGTGCCCTAGTTGCTGTAACTTCTCTCCAATCTCAAAGCAGGAAATAAGAAATGTATGTAAAGAAAGTTGACGGTTTGTCAAGACTTGAAGGTCTTTTAAACTTGACATTGATCAGTGCTGGTTTCAGGAGAGATGAAGACAGGACAAATGGATAAGTCAGTTGCACAGGCCAGTTGGTTAGACAAATGAAGTTTGTTGGTTAGTCAGTGTGTTATTTTGTCTCATGACACTTAGAGTTCTTGTCTTTCCTTGCCAAACCACAATGGATAATATATTAAACATTAAGTAGGGGCCAGTCACTCACCAACGTAAAGTATTGGTATGCTCTGAATAGAGGGTAAAAGCACTATCTGAACAGCACAATCAGTAGCAATAAAAGGGGAAGCATACCGGCTATTTATCCAGCTACAGTCTGAAACAGAAAAAAAAAAGTTATTTCCTGCTATCTACATTCATTCAGCAGAGAGCTCTCCCAAGGAAAGAGACGGCATTGCCAAAAATTAAATAAATAAACAACTAAACTTCTCTTCTCTTCCTCAAAGATTTGCCATGACATACTTTCCCGCTGAAAATAGTATGTTCTTCCATCAAAGTCAATCAAACAAACATCCATTTTCTAAAAGACATGCATCTAGCCCACTGCTTTTCATCTAGATAAGCAGGCCTTTATACCCTGGGTACTACAGGAAATCCCATAGCTTAAAAAATCCTCGAATGGATTGGAAGAGCTTCATCACCACAAAAAGTGAGGGAAGACGGCAAGTGACCAGAGAACATGGAACAATGTCATCAGGGGGTGCACGTTCGGGCAAGTCAGCTGAAACCTACATGTCACATCTTAAATCTGGAATATCTTGTTCTTTTGGACTTACTCATAGCTCTGAGTGCAGGGATCACTCCTAGAAGGACTCAGGGAACCAAATGGGGTGTTGGGGATCAAACCCGAGTTGGCCACTTGCAAAGGAAGAGTCCTAATTGCTGTATCATCTTTCCATGCCTGAAATATCTGTTTTTGAAAGATGGTAGCTCTACATCTTGACAAAAAAAAAGTCAAAACCAAAACCCTTGGTCCTCAGATGCTAATTTAAAATATGTTAACCCTTTGCCTTCTTTCTCTTCTTTATATTAAATAAATTAACCCTTTGTCTTTTTATATCTTTATATTCTTTGCACCTTCAATCCTCTTTTTTTTCTTTATGGGTCACCCAGTGATACTCAGGGTTACTACTCCTGGCTCTATACGCCAGAGTTACTCCTGGCGGTGCTCAGGGACCATATGGGATTCTGGGGATTGTACCCAGACAGATCGTGTACAAGGCAAATGCCTCCCCACCATACTATCACTCCGCCCCTTCAACACTGTTTTAAGAATGGCCTTGGGGGACCGGAGCGATAGCACAGCAGGTAGGGCATTTGCCTTGCACATGTCGGGTCAATCCCGGAGATCCCGTATGGTCTCCCGAGCACTGCCAGGAGTAATTTCTGAGTGCAGAGCCAGGAGGTAACCCATCTGGTCACATCGCTGGAATGTGACCCAAAAAAAAAAAATGCCTTAAACAAAAAGTATTGCCATGGAGGAAAAAAAGAATATGTTTCCACCTAAGAGAAATGAATTGATAGAATATTAATATATTTATATTAATATATGTGAATTGATATAGTTCCTGTAGGACTTATTAAACTAAGATTTCATTTATGTAAAGTTCATAAAGATGAATTTCTTGCTCCATTATACTGACAATATTATTGCACAAGTCATTTTAGGACTATATGTTAAGGAGAGGTAAGTTACTGTTAATTACTTCTTTAAAATTATTGAATGGTGATAAGTTTATTTTAACTTGATTTGGAGGTTTTGGAGGCCACACTAGGCAGTGTGCAGAGCTTGGACTCCTGGATCAGTGCTCATGGCTTACTCATGTTGCTTGGGGACCATATGGAGTTGGGGATGGAACAGGTGTTGGCTACCCATAAAGTTGAGTAAGTGTACTAGCTGTACTAGCTTTCCGTCCTGATGACGATGATGACTTTAAATGTACAAGCTGAAGGCTTGACTAAACACTGATAAGTTGCATATTTAATCTCTAAAGAGATGCAATGTGTATCTTAGTAAGTTTTATCCTTATGTTACTTGTCACAAATTTGGAATAAATCTCTTTCCATTTGTTAGCTTTATTCCTATACCAAAACCTAGAACTATAATTTTAATAATTAAGATTTTTTAGGAACTGGAGAGATAATACAGTGGCTAGGACACTTGATTTGAATGTGGACAATGTGGGAGTCGATCCCCAGTATCCTATATGGTCCCCAATGCACTGCCAAGACTCATCTCTAAGAGCAGAGCCAGAAGTAACCCCCTTGGCACCAATGAGCTGGCCAAACAACCCTACCCCCAAAATGACGCTCTGCCACACAGTCCTTCCCAGAAGATAGCTCTTATGCTGGGTTTCTTAGTTTCCTTAGTAAAGATGAGAATTATTTGGTGGAGGATGAGAAGCATTTTGGACAAGGTGGTATGCAGAAACTGTATTGTCAATGCTGAAAGCTTGAACACTACTAAAACCACATTACTTAAATTATAATGAGATTTAAATAATTGTTGTAAGTCAGATTCTACTATGGCCCTAATTTCTAAGTCATATATCCGTTTTGATGGGGCAGGCTGAAACCACCAGAGTGCTTTGGATGGGTCTTTTCTCAGCACCAGTTCTTCAATACCATCGACTTCATTCTTCCTGCTAGGGAAGGTTTGTGCTCTGCAGGCATCTTTAATTCTCCCATCACTTGCTTCAATCATTAGTCAGGTATTTCAGGCCATTCCCTAACCTGGTTTTACAGCTCTACATCTTATCAGAGTCTTTGAGACATGTGTTATCCAATAGTTTTCCATGTGATTTAGTAACCACTGCTCACTTTGCAATTATTACACTAAACACTTTATTTAGTACTTAACGAGTGTAACACGCTAAATGTTTTCCATAAGCCTATTAAAGAGGGATCATTTCCCTCATCTCACAGATGAAGAAAGGGAGGTTCGTATAAATTAAGGTTATAATTAGGATCAAGTTCTCCTAATTGACAAACAGTTGGTGTGGCAGTAAAGATCAAATTTGCAAACACTATCATGTAAGGTTTGCGGTGATATTTTTTATAATTTATATCTTCAACTTCCAATGCATTTACCAGGTGGTTATATCACTAGGTCCTCACTTTCACTGTAAGTTCATTCCAGTGAAACTAGTGTGCAGAATAAACGGGTCCGCCAGTGTCTGCATATGCAATTAAGAAGTTTGGGTTTCGTTTTGCACAAGGAGAGTTTTACAGTGGATTGTGCAGACTGCACCATGGAGAGAGCTGCAGGCGAGGGGACAGATCTGAAAGTCCTGTGTTAGGAAGCCTGAGAGGTTGAGGATCAGGATATAATGGAACATACAATATATGATGGATCTAATATATGTCCAATCCTGTGTGGATGGATCAGAGGTAGCTGTTGATGACCGCAGACATGCGGAGGATTATTATTGCAACTGCACTAGAAGGCTTACATCCAGAGCACCTTCCGGTCCCACTCTCTGCTTGGATAGAACTACCCCAACCCATGCCCACATCTCTCGGCAACGCCAGACTAGAAAAAGAATAAAAAAAAGAAAATAGGTACAGGTGTATAGGTGATAACCCCACAGTGAATGTACTGCAAACCACAATGAGCAAAAGAAAGGAGTAAAGGGGGGGTCTGCCATAGAGGCAGGAGGGGGGTGTATGGAAACTGGGGACATTGGTGGTGGGACATGTGCACTGGTGGAGGGATGGGTGCTGGAACACTGTATGACAAAAACCCAATCATGAACAGCTTTGCAATAGTCTATCTCACAGTGATATAATCAAATTTATAAAAGGGAAAAAAATCTTCTAGTTTACATTTACCCAAAGTATCTGAACCATAAGACAGGAGAAAAAATGAAGCCTGTGGCTCCCGAGTTGGAACTGACCAGACATATTTTGTGGTTGTTATTGATGTAATGCTCAGTAATTAACAGGGTTCATTCAAATCATGGTCTTTTTAACAATATTTCTGATTAAAGAGAACATTTTTTTAAGCTCTCCCTGTGCCCAGCCACTCAAGAGGCACCTGGGAGGGATGGCGGGTTTTAGCCCTGGCCCGCCACCCCAGCAGAGCCTCGCAACAAGCCAGACGACCCCCCCAACCCCCACTCCATGAGGGCTGCCATTTTCCACATCCAGACCTCCCTCTCATCAGAACTCCACCCAGCAGATGAGCCTATCACAGCCCAGCTCGCGCAGCTGCTCACGGCCATGCAGTTCATCAATAAATGCTGTATTTAGAGGTGACTACAAGAGTATGCCACCTGCACGGCAAGCCTGGCAAGTTGCCCGTGTCACATTTGATATGCCAAATACCAGTAACAATTATGTTAGGTCATTCCTATGACTTAATATAATGTTTTGATGCTCTTTATGTTCCTGGAGCGAGCAGATGCCCTTGGGCTCTACTAGCATGAGACAGGACATATGGAGATGTTACTGGAGCCCGCTCGAGCAAATTGACGATAAATAGGAAGATAGTGATAGTGAAATATTTTATTATACCACTGTGAGATATACAATTACAACATTGTTCATGTTTAGGGATTTCGGTCACATAGTGCTCCAGCACCCCACCCTCCACCAGTGCCCATTTCCCACCACCAATGTCCCCAATTCCCTCCCCTCCATTGCCTGCCTAAATGGCAGGTTCTTCATTAAAGAGAGCATTTAAATGTCTCCGATATACCCAAACAAAATTCACTTCTTAACTGAACCAGCACTCAACATACCCATATGTTCAGCTCTGTCTCGGTTTCCATTTGTCTGTCTCTCCTCTTTTCTCTTAAATTAAAATCACATGATTTTCAAGACACCTACTTACAAAATACAAAATTGCAGTTCTAACTATTTACCTCTACTACTTAAGTTGAAAGCTAATAAAAAAAAAAACTGCATCTTTAGCTTGCTTTTCAAGCCCATGTTTTCCTTTAGATATGTGTATCACTTGCTTGTCTCAATGTTTCTTTGCTTTTCCAGTCTGGAGAAGCCTGTGTTCTCTCTTGAGCATGTATTTCAAGTGCTAAACCACTTAAAGCATTTCTAAACTGATCTCTGCTACATCTGTGCAGTGAGTCTGATCTAGATTAAAATACTTTATTCCTAGGAAATGAAAGTCTAAGTAAAATGGCCCTCCATCATATATTAAAAAGGAGTATCTTATAAACATTCCTTTAGAAGATAAGAGAATTTAGGCCCCTCAGAGAAAGCAATGATTTCCTCTGAACTAGACATCTATATGGATCACACTTGGAGGCTGGAGTTGGAGAATATCATCCTTCTTCCAAGAACTTGTTGAAGTGAAATGACAGTGTTTACCTTGTACCTATCAATGCTTCTTTATTGCAAGATGCCTAAGATCCAGATATGTTCACCCTCTGGAGCCCAACTCTTTTGTCTTAAAACTATACAGCAAAGCTCCTGAAAAGCTCTCTTAAATAGACCAGTAATCTCTCTACTCTGTTACTTAGCAGGATTTTTAGAACATATTTTTGAGAATTCTATTATCCAATTTCAATGAGAGAACAATAGTCCAGAGATGTCAGGCTATGCTAAGACACCTTCTCAAGCAATTGACAGCTGAGGTATTTGAGGGAACTCACTTTACACTTGGGAGATTTGGAAGAGGGAAGGGAACTTGCCCAGGATGGTACACTGGTAAATGCAAGAGCAGAATTCAAGAATCCAATCCCAATGCACTGAAAGCAATGGTTTTAAGGTGTTTAATATAGGCCTCTTAAGAAATCAAAGCAGGGGCTGGAGAGAGAGAATGCAGAGGGCAAGGCGCAAGCTTGAACATGCCTAACCTGATTCAATCCCTGGCATCCTCTATAATCCCCTAAGTCCTGGCAGTCAGAATCCCTGAGCACGGATCTAAGAGCAAGCCCTGAGAACTGTCAGGTGTGCCCCCGCCTCCCCCAAATCCCCAAACCAAACAATAAAAATAAATCAAAGAAAATTAAAAGTATAACATTCATATTAACTTGAAATAGACAATTATCTCGGGGGGGGATCAGCATTTGACAGGAACGTTGGTATTAAATACACTTTGTTTAAATGAAGCTCTTTTATGAACTTTACATGAACATTTTTAAGTGTGTTAGAACAGCACAGAAAAGAGCTAAGACTAAAGCCATGTCTTTGCATACTTATAACTAAACTCTTGCTATGTGATATATAAATTGGCCACACTCACTAATCTATAAACTAAGACCACTTCACAACCTAAAGAAGAAACTAGATACACTATTGATATAAGATAAGAACATGCCCTTTAATAGTATCACTTTACATTAATTTAGGAGTTAATGTGGAAAACATAATGGCTTAAAAAAGAATCTTAGGTTTTGGAACCATATTTTCATTGTTTTTTGTTTTGGGCCATACCTGGCAGTGCTCAGGCTTAAGTCATGATCTCACCAAGATCTAAGATCTCACTCCTATTGTGGCTTGGGGGACCATACAGGGTGCCAAGGATAAAAAAGCAGGTCAAATAAAAATATATATATATTTACATATTATGATGCCAATATCCAAGGTCAATTGAAACATGTATCAGGAGGTCTTGTCAAAGGTGGAAATTATCACAAACGTGTGGGAGTCAGAGGCTAGGTAAGACAGAAAATGGAACAGTGTGCTAACAATTGTCAAAAGTACTAATACCAACCTAGAACTGAGCATTAAATATAGGCAAAAGATACGCATGACAACCCTTTAATGTATGTTCTGTGATCCATAGTCTGGAAGGGAAAGAAAAGAGAAAGAAGAGAGAAATGGGAAGAAATAAAGAACCTGCCATGGAGGCGGGCTGGGGGAGGGAACCAGGCATGTTGGTGGTGGGAGATGGGCACTGGTGGAGGGACGGGTGCTGGAACACTGTATGACCAAAACCCAAATATGAATATCTTTGTAATTGTATATGTCACGGTGGTATAATAAAATACTTAAAAAAATAATTTAAAAAAAGTTTAAAAAACCCAGGTCAAATGTGTGCAAGACAAGCACCCTACGTACTGTACTAACTCCCAAGTCCCTAGACTTGTATTTAAACCAATGAATAGGTCTTTAATCAAAGGTAAGTTAAATAACCTCTCAAGATACCTATATCTAAGTTTTAGTAAAGCAAACAGGAGCTAATGCCTGCAAAGACCACCACCCAGTGTCTCTATATATAAAGTGTTCAATATAGGTCAGTGAGTGTAACACTTTGCTCCTACTCATAGAAGTCTCTACTTAAGATACTATGTTTCTTTGATCTAATGACCTACAATGATTTTGGGATATACTTCAGTGGCAGGACATACTTAAATCAACCACACATAACACAAAAAGGGTATTTTTTTTTTGAGGGGAGGGAGGGAATTAGGAGGCCGGGACATACCTGGCTGCTCCCAGTACCTATATCTGGTTCTATGCAGAGCAGTCACTCCTGGAGACATGGAGATCAAATCCAGGTAGGTCCATGCAGGTATGCCCTAAACCACCACACTATCTCTTGGGCCTTGCTGTTCACTGCTTCTGATACTGAGATTCATTTTTCAAGTTAGTATGCATATTCCCTTCTCTGCCTGTCTTCATAAGTTCTTCAAAAACTATGTTTAAATGCAAAGTAGATCTTATTATTACATATTGCATCCAAAACATGCAAAATATTATTGTGCTGGAAGTTGGATTTGATGACAGAAATCTAAAGGCAATTTAGATTTGTGATATAATTACTACATTAAGTTCACCAATTTAGATTTAGAACATGGGGAAATGTTACCAGTTACCCTTGAGAGTTACCTTTCAAAACTACCCTTTGTCTCATTGCTAAACAAAACAAAGTCTGTCTCTTGCTCATATTCATCTTATCAATAAGTTTCTAGACTGTGATTAGCAAAGAGTCAGATGCTAAAAATTCTGGGAAGATTAAATGTTTCTTACCTACAGGATCTTTACAACCTATAACGAAAACAGACATATGAAGATATTCTTACAGCATATTGGTCTCTCTACATAGGTGAAGGCCCAAGGAACACAATACATACAAAGAAAGATTTCCTTGAGGTAATCTTATGCATATCTGAGTGTAATTATGGTACTAAATTGGTAGATGTCCAATAGATCATTTTCCACATCATAAGACTCACCTCCCTTGCTCTGAAAAAAGAGGGCCTTGATATCAAGTTGCCAATTCTTCACCTCAAAATCTGATTTCAATTATAAAAACTTGTCCTGCCTTCTAAACTCCTGAACTACAGAAGACAATGCAAAGAAAAGGCTTAAGGAAGCAGTTAACTAAGTGACATTCAGAAGCTGTATTAATCCCTCAGAGCCCAGGGGGAAATAGATAACAATCACACAACAATTTCCTTACCCATATGGGTTAGTATCTTGAGATTGGATGTTATATGACTCAACCAAGTTTCTTACTGATCACTCCTTAGTAAAATATGAGGAAAAGAAAAAATGAGTGTGGAATTAGTTTTGAAACTTTAGAATTTATTATCAGTCACAGAAATCTTTTTGATAACACCTTCAAAATACCATTTCTTGTGTATGTTATCCCTAAATATTATATTGTGCTAAATATTCTTAGAATTCATTAACAAAACAAATGTGAAAATACAGAACCTGATCACTTGACATCCCATTATTCGTTGATTTGCTCAAGCAGGCACCAGTAACGTTTCCATTTGTCCCTGTCATGTGCCAGTGTAGCCCAATGGCATCTGCTTGCTCCAGGAAATACAGTACAAATAGCATTATTTGGCATTATTTTAAATATACAAGTAAACTTTTTTCCATGAGCATTTATATTTATATCTTAGGTGGAAACACAGGTTTTTGCCAATACTACTACTTTCAAAGAATAAAACTGATGTGAAGAGTTTTCATCTTTTTGGAGAAAGATAAATATAAAAGATAAGGAAAGATAAAGGTAAAAAAAGCTAAAAATATAGTTGTCTACAGAGTGACCCTATGAAGTCTCTCAATTTATTGATAATTTACTTCACATTTATATGGATGAGTGACTGCTTTATAAAGTTAGCTAAGTTAAAAATAAAAATTTATAATCACATGTCCATCAATAACCAAAGTTTAGATATGCTCAATCCTTTTTATTTATATTTGTTTCATATCCAAATCTGCTCTTTCAAAATAAGTATAAGCAAATGACTATCCTGAGAAGCATAGAAACTCATCAGGACTCACTTTTCCTGTGTGAAGTTAGTTCTTGATAACAGGAGTAATTTCCAACTTAACATTAATGACAGAAAAAAATAAATGTGGATGCCAAATTCAAGCAGTAAAGGAAAATAATGTCTTAAGTTCTTTTTATTACATAAAATTTTTTGTCCTCAAGAAACATTGCATTACAAGGATTGAAGCAATAGTACAGCATATGGGACACTTGCCTTGCTTGTGGCCAACCCAGATTTGATCTCCAACATCCCTGAGCACCACCAGGAGTGATTCCTGATTGAATAGTCAGGAGTAAGCACTGGTATCCCTGGATGTGGCCCAGCTACTCACCTCCACAAAAAAAAATGCCTTGTAACATATGTACATAGCTATCAATCAGTAATAAAAACCACATTAAGTTTGCCCCACAGAGCTCCACCCAGTAGAAAAGCCAATCTTTCCCCATCTTGCACAGCTGTAAAGCGGCTGTGTGGTTCATCAATAAATGCACGAGAGAGGCTACTACAAAAAGTATCCCACCCACACAGCAGAGCCTGGCAAGCTACCCATGTCATACTTGATATGCCAAAACCAGTAACAATTATAGACCTCATTCCCATGACCTGAAGGAATGGTTTGGGCTCTTCATGTTCCTGGATCGAGCAGATGCCCTTGGGCTACACTAGTATGTGACAGGATGTATGGAGATGTTAATGGTGCCCACTCGAGCAAACATAAACAACAGGAAGACAAATAATACAAGTGATTAAGTTCGCCATTGAATGCCCAACTCTTTTTACCATATAAAGAGTCCTTTTAATTGACTTAAGTAGGTATATGCATGTCCATGCTCATTGGAGCATTATTTACAGCAGCCAAGCGTTGGGAATATAAAGTACCTATCCACATATTGAAAAAGATGATATAAAAGCAATATTACAAGAGTATGCTACCCATACGGCAGAGCCTGGCAAGCTACCCGTGTCGTATTTGATATGCCAGATACCAGTAACAATTATAGACCTCATTCCCATGACCTGATGGAATGGTTTGAGGCTCTTTATGTTCCTGGAGCAAGTTGGTGCCCTTGGGCTCTACTTGCATGAGACAGGTCATATGGAGATGTTACTGGTGCCCACTCGAGCAAATATCTGATACTTGCAATATTAATGAATAGACCTAGAATACTATCTTAAGTAAAATAAGTCAGAGGGATTCGGAGAGATGGTGCAGTAGTTAAGCCTCTTGGCCATCCACTCGCACTACCCTGTTCAATACCTAACATTGTATATAGTTCCCTGACCCTGCAAGGAGCAATCTCAAAACATAGAGATCACTGGGAGATCACATGAAGATCTAAAAACATGGAGATCACCAGGCTTACGCCCTGATCACTGCCAGGTATAGTGCTCAAACCCAAAAGCAAACAGAACAATGAGTTGGAGACTAACACATAAGACTTCAGCCATATGTGGCACTTGATCACTTGAATCCTGTTATTCATCGATTTGCTCGAGCGGGCGCCAGTAACATTTCCATTGGACCCTATCACGTGCCAATGTAGCCCAATGGCATCTGGTTGATTCAGGAATATGAAGAGCCTCAGACCGGTCCTTCAGGGTTTTTACAAGGAAGTCTGACCATTTTGTAGGTGGGTGGCCACGTGATCTTTTGACATCCCGTGGGATCCAGTCGGTAATGGCTCTAGTCCAGCGGTTGTCTCCAAATCGCATTACATGTCCAGCCCATCTGATTTTTGATGCCTTGGCAAACGAGACAGCGTCCCTGATTCTGGAATAGTGGCAGCCTAGGATGGCCATGAAATTTTATCAGGCACTGCTTGTTTGCCTTTCTTACTTCTGCCATATTAAGGGCTCTTTGGGGTCAGGAAAATAAACATTTCTGTTACTGGATTTGGCATATCAAACACGCATCGGACAGCTTGCCAGGCTCTGCCATGCGGGCGCTATATTCTCATTACTTTGTGGGGCTCTCTCAGAGGGGTGGGTAGAATATTTACGGTAATTTGGAGGTAAATCGCGTGGCCGCACAGCAGCCGTGGTGCAACAGGGAAAGCTGGTTTCTGCCCTGCCGGGAATGGCAGATTTTAAAAAAATACACAGAATGAATTTTTAATCTACAGTTCCCTATTGTACATTATAAGGTTTGAGTACTTTCCAGATGTGTTTTGAGTGTTTAAATATATAGAGTGCTATGCATGGAATACTATAATTAATATTAAAATTTCATCTCAAAATACAAAATATCAAGAAACCCAGAGTGGAGGAGAGATGAGCAATAGTACAGCAGGTAGGGTAGACTTTGCCACCACTTCCCCATGTTCAATCTCTAGCATCCCATATAGATGCTATCCATCAAGCCCCACCAGGAATAATTCCTGAGCACAGAGCCAGGATTAACCCCTAGCACCGCTCCAGAGTGCTAAGTAGCTAAAAAAGAAAAGGATTCTTATTATGATAAAAATCTGATGGGGTCCCAAAATCATGGAATGATGCAGTTGGTTCTTGTCGCTATAGAATAGGGCTCAGCAGCTGCCACTGAGAACTTACGGAGTTCTGGCATTTTGTCTGGAATTATTTTGGAGGATAAGTCTGTTGCTCTGATATTAAGCACAGAAAATTGGCATCCTGGCTCAGAAATCCTGCTGGAGAACAGATACTTCCCTCAGCGACAGGCTCCCAGCCAAAATATTTCTAACCAAATCTCAGAATCCAATTTGTGTCAGCTACAAAGATACTATTTCAGGTAAGTTGATATCAAAAATAGAGGTGAGCTCAGGAGCAATACACTTACTTGAGAGTTTCCCAAGACAAATTACATACAATTTCTGGGTCTGCCTTAAAAATAAAAAGACAGAGAAAAAAGTATATGACATTTCAACACACTTAATTGGTTTCTTCCACCTTAAAGTGGGTAAATTTTAACTTTTTTTTAACCTAGACTCTAAAAATGAGCATGAATATGTAGAACAGCAAGTCACTTAGTAAACTTTTCATTTTCTTTGCTTTAATCTTTTTGTGTTTACAAAGTAATAGAGAATTTGGGTGGTGGCTCCCAAGCAGGACACAGGCAGCCCAGAACTCGCACCCACCCTCCGTGGCCATCCAGAAAACAGGGTGCTTGAGCTCTGGGGTGCCGGGTCTTTGGGGGGTCTTACCAGCACTGGTGTGGGGTGTACCACAGTAAATTAAGAACAGGTCCACAATATTCCACACATGCGTCCTTGATCATTGAGCAATTTCCCAATCCCAAGTTTCAAAGTTAAAAACCAGCAGACATTGTATTTCACTGTATAGATATACCACAACTTCTTGGTCCATTCATCTGTGTTGGGCATTTGGTTACTTCCATATCTTGGCTATTGTACTAACTGCTGCCATGAACCTGTGCATGTGTCTTTTGAAAAAATGTTTTTGTGTTTGGGATTAGATGCCAATAAGTGGTATCACTGTGTCATATGGGAGTTCTAATCCTATTCTTTTAGATAGATCTCCAGATTGCTTTCCAGAGAGGCTTAACCTGATGACATGCCCACCACAACTTTGCGAATACCTCCTGACTTCCAGTTGCTCTCACAGTCATGGGTATGCCATGAACTCATAAGGAAGTTATCTCACTATATCTCTGCATTCCTTTCTCGTTTATGAGCTGCAGTTTTGTGGGGAATGATTTGGGGCCCCATCTATTGACACTCAGGAGTTACTACTGACTCAGTACTCAGGAATTAATGTCTCCCTGGCAGTGCTTGGGAGACAATTTGGGATGCTAAGAATTGAACCTGGGTAAGCTATGTGCAGTTTAAAACAAGCAGTTTACCTGCTACACTACCTCTCCAGACCCAGGGGCTGCATTATAACGATTATTATTACCACCATGAATTCACCAAGTTATTTGAGTTACAGACATACACTGTTTAAACACAAATCCCGTCACCAGTGCTCACCACTGGGCTCCACCAATTTGCTCCCTCCCCACTTTGCCTCCCACCCATCAGTCTGCCTCTATGTGGGGTACTTTTAAAAAATACATAAGTTTTTGCATTGTGGTTTACTACACTGTTGCCAATGGGGTTTCATCCATACCATTTTAATATCTTTCAAAGCTGTATGTTTTGAATTATTATACCAGTTCTAAAAATCAGTGAACCAAACTTTTGGAATTCTTTAAACATGCTGCATAACTTTACGTTTATATTTTCTATCACGGCAGAGCCTGGAAAGCTACCCATGTCGTATCTGATATGCCAAAAACAGTAACAGCAATAGACCTCATTCCAATGACCTGAACGAATGGTTTGAGACTCTTCATGTTCCTGGAGTGAGCAGAGGTCCTTGGGATATACTAGCATGCAACGGGAATGGATGGAGATGTTACTGGAACCGGCTTGAATAAATCGATGAACAATGGGAAGACAAGTGATACAAGTGATTTTTTTATCCAGGGGTGATGTTTAATATATAGTACATATACATATATATGTTCAGAACCCCATCCTGAAGTGTTAGAAAAAAATGTTCCAGGGGTTGGAGGGATAGCCCAACGGGTAGGTCGTTTGCCTTGCACGCAGCTGGCCTGTATCCCATATGGTCCCTCGGGCACCGCCAGGAGTAATTCCTGAGTGCAGAGCCAGGAGTAGCCCCTGGGCATCGCCGGGTGTGACCCAAAAAAGCAAAAAAAAAAAAGAAAAAGAAAAAAAAAAAAAATAGTTCCAGAATTTCAACAAGGATTAATCTTTGGAGATCGAGGTCTGCCTGTTTCTCTCTTAGTCATATTCTGTTATGACAAACCACATAGACGCACGTATACATGCACTCACTCGACAGAGTTCTGCTGATTATTAACTCTGAAGCCAGATCTTCCCCCTCCCAAATTGCCTGTATCCAAAGCAGTCTTCTCATTCACTACCATGCCAACCTGGCTGCAGGCGCTGGGCCAACTTCCCTGAAGCCTGTGACACATGAGTCTCTGGGACTAAGAAAGAGGGCAGGGCTCACACCTGCCTGCCACAGTTTCTCTTAAGCTGAGTTTGGTCACCACTGTACTTTTGTGATCTTTCAAAAGTGCAAGAAATCCTTTTCTACTGAATTACAGACAAGACAGTGTCAGATTAAGAAAACGAAGCTGAGAAATTTTTTCTTGGACTGTCTCCTTAGTCATAACTCTTACTCTGTAACCGTTCAGGGCATTTGAGTCTGAGATGTATAAATAACTGTCTTCTCAAGCTGGGACTGGGTTTGAAGATGAATGAATTACAGGAATCTCTCTAATTTCATGCGCTCTTCTTTGACCCACCACACAGTGGGTCAAACTGATGCCAATGTTTGTGAGACCATAGCCACATAGTGGCTAAGCAGATTACATGAATCAAAGGTTTTAACTGCTGGAGAATGTTTCTTCCTGCTGGTTATAGATTTCTAAGATAGCAGGAAAGTAAAAAGTAAAGGATAAAACAGTAGTATCACTAATTATAAAAATAAATCTTTCTCAAGTAGCCAAACAAGATTCTAGATATGGATATCATCACAAAACCAACAAGTGTATCGTAAGAGCAAATAACTGTCCCATGTCTCCATCCCCTCGACCCTCACTCCTGGGAATATCTGTTGAAGTGTTTTCCCCCAATATTTAAATTTGTTTACACATTTCTAAGTACATAAGGATTTATTGGACTCAATAAACAGAGGTATAAATGCACATAGGGAGTTCTCTGTATGGGTGCTTAGAGATTCACCCACGCTCAGCAGGAGAGAATAAATGAAAAGAGTGATTAAATTTTTTCATTCACTCCCTACTTATGCAATCTGTGAAATCCTCTTATTACACATTTACATAGGTCCCTGTTTTGGCTCAAGACGTCACTGTCCTCTTAGCTGAGCCATTAGTCATCACAAGTTTCTTGTCTTTAGTTCTGTAACCCCGAACACTGATGCCAATGTTTGTGAGACCATATCAGTTAAAACCCAAATTCTCCTCCATCAGCAGGTGACTTGGAAATTTTTACCAAGACACTACATACAGTTGCAATTAAAAACATACATTTAGATGGTAGCCAAAATGCGGACAACAATATTTCCTGGGAAAACATATTAAAAGTAATTAGCGAAAATAAAGATCTGAATAAAATCAAATCAAAAGAGTCTTCAGACATTGCAAATCTGTGGATCAAGCATTATCTCGTTCAAGCTGGAAACTAGGCCACCCCAATAAAATCATCATGCTATCTCTCATGCATTTCACATGCTTTTCATTTCTTATTTTTTTAATTTTTCAAAAACTTTTTCATGGACTGCTCACTGGCTTGCAGTATTATGGAATCTCAAAGGTTTAGTTGTGCAGCTCTAGATGTGTGATTGTCACCACCAAAGTTCTAGTGAGATCATGCCACCAGAAAGATCCCTCTCATCTTTCCTGCGATAATCACCATAACTGTCACCAAGACCAGGAATTCCTTGTATTGCTCATTGCCAGTTAATTTGCTCCGTGATTCATATCCCACTCATGGGAGTGAAACCATCTGTCTTACTTGCATTCATTTAACAGGATTATCACCATTGGGATACTGAAAATAAGAATATCAATTAAAAACATTGCAGAGTACCTAACTGATTGCAAAGACATAAGAATTAGAATTTGCTTTGGATTGTGCTCTTTTCCCCTCATGCTTTGTATACACCAATCCTTTGCCCAGCATGGCTTCCTTCACCTGACATAGGAATTACAATTAGATGAGAAAACACCATTCTTCCCAGTCCCCTGCCAATTCCCAATATCAGAACCAGCACTGGATCCAGTTTCTTGTGGACTTTGACTCATACAGCGCCAGTATTTTGCCTTAAGTATGTCTCGCCTTCCTGCTTCTTGTCTGAGATTCTCCAGCACCAAAAATAAGACAGGAAACATAGAGAAATTACAGTCAGTATCCAAATAACAACTCTCAATCAGAGTGACAGGAGCTGGTGGACAGACATTTTTTTCCCCTTGACCTTCAGGCAGATACTGTGAGGAAGCTTCTAGAGAACTTGCGAGATGTTTGAGAGAATTAAAGGCCCTACTGCCCTTAAGAACATACTTTTATATTGCTTATTCTACATTGTCATGGTCTCTCAGATTCCTTGGGGTTAGTACCCAAACAAACCATTGCATTCTCCATTATATTTCAGGCACCCTTTTCAGGAGCTCCAAGAGAGCTGGGTCTCAGTTCCTCTTTAAACACATTCTTCCAGGTTGTCGGTTTTCTGATCTTTATCTACTATGGAAATGCTCACCTTTTGCCTACTCCTATTTGACTAGGTAGCAGTTCAATCACCTAGCAATGTGCAAGGACCTGGCCTCAAGCCTAAGCAACACACAGGCTCCCGGCACAGGTTGTGGCTGTGTTGATCCCTGCGTACCACTCTGCAGGGCAGACCCTGCTCCAGGGAACTGCACACCACATTGTGGGCCTGAGTCCCTCTAGGCACGTTAAGTATGTGCCCTACACAAAGGCAGTGCCTATACCAGGGATGAGCAGTGGAGGTCTGATGACATTATTCCCATCCATGACTTTGTAATGTGTGCTTTAGGAAGCAGACAATTGTGAGTGAGTATGGCGGCACCTAGCACTGAGTGACAGAACAAAAATAGTGGTGGGTGCCAGACAATGGGAGGTGCTGACTCAGCAGAGTCTTGGCCTCCAGCTACAAAAAAAAAAGTTTCACTCCCATGTAACTTTAGAGAAAAAGAGAGGAGACAGAGAGACACAGTGAGAGAGTAAAAATGAGAGGGAGGGAGAGAGAGAGGAAGAGAGAGAGCAAGAGAGAGAGAGAGGCACACAGAGGGAACAGTTTGAGTTAGGGGGAAATATGGTCAGAAGAAACTCAACCAAGGGTCACTTTCTTCCAGCACTTAGTGCTCAGCCAGCACTAGCCACGTTGCAGTGTCCCCAGTTATTCTGGCTTACCAAAGGCAACAACACTCAGGTCATTGGTGCTTTTATTCTTCATGACGCAGAGCTATAAATATATTCTCTACTCCCAAGTTTGCTTTGATTTTTAAAATTTCAGAAAAGCACTCAAGGAGACATAAATATGAAAAGTATTTCCCACTGGATCAAGCACAGATCCTGTCTTTCAACCCTTTGATTGCTAGGCAGCCCTTAATTATTACTCAGTTTCTCCCTGGAAAAAATTCCCACACTGACTCATTAGTCTGTGATTCGAGAGTTTATGAGATTTTAATAATCCACTAGAATGTCTTGACCTTTTCTTGTGCCCTTATTGACTAGGTTTGAAATGAAAGTTTAAAACCATATGATTGTATACATCAGGTATTTTTTACTAGTATGTGAAATGCATGCGTGTTCTTATAGCAATATTAGCAATAGCCTTAATTTGGTAGTTTTGCACACAGATATAAATACAGCTTTCAGTATGGTATTTCAAGATGCACATAAATGTCCCTTAGCAAGGTTAGGAGAAAAAAAATCAGTAGCTGGTATAAAATACAGCATGAGAATGTAAAATTATATAAACATTAGAAATAATTACATATGTATATTTATATAAATATTCGCTTGGGAGTCATCCATATCCAAGTCTTACTCCAGGAATCACTTCTGGCAGCATTTGGAGAACCATATCGAACACCAGGAATCAAACACAGGTCAGCTGCATGGAAGGCAAATGCCAGACCCACTAGACAACCTCTCTAGCTCCTAAACAGAAATATTTCCATAATACATTTCTAAAGTTATTTAAATACTTCTAGAAATATCTGTCCATTTCTATGCTTGTTATGAAAAAATATTTTTACCCCATCTCAATTTCCATCTCTCAATGGAACAAACATCTCTGAATGCAGCAGTTACGTGGCCAAACACTCAACATGATGAATGACCTAAAACCTGAGCTGCGTAGGAGGAAGAGAGCGAGCATGGAACACTTTCAAGAGCATCGAAGAAATAGCTAAAAGGACGAAAGAATCTCCAGCTCCAGGCACATCTCTTCAACTGCACCATTCTCTGCATTAACATATGCCTCAGAGACCTGGGCCCTATGAAAGCAGGATGAGAACACTATTCGGGTCTCCCAAAGAGGAATCGAAAGAGCTGTGCTTGGAATATCAGGCCTCATTCAAATGAGAGAAGGAATCCGGAGTTCCAACCTCCGTCACTGTTCCAGAGTCAGGGACGCTGTGTCATTTGCCAAGACATCGAAAATCAGATGGGCTGGACATGTAATGCGATTTGGAGACCACCACTGGACTAGAGCCGTTACCGACTGGATTCCACGGGATCTCAAACGATCACATGGCTGCCCACCTTCAAGATGGTCAGAATTCTGCGCCAAGACCCTGAACAAACGGTTTGAGGCTCTTTGTATTTTTGAAGCAAGCAGATGCCATTGGGCTACACTGGCACTTGACAGGGTCAAATGGAAAAGTTACTGGCACCCGCTCAAGCAAACTGACGAATAACAGGATGTCAAGTGATTAACAGACCAAGTGATCAAGTGATCAAGTGTCAATTTCAGGATTAGGCAGACAGTTTTAATTGAGATATTTATTCAAATTAGTTATTATAGGAAAAAATCATTATAGGATAGGCAAAAGTTGTACCCATGTTGATTAGTCATGGAACTAGAGCAAAGGGCAATAAACTCATGCGGGATCCTGGCGAAAGCAGAACTCATTTGCTTTGCTTCTTAGAATGGCAGCAGACTTAGAGTCTCATAAGACTTTTTCCATTTGTTACATAAAGGAGCTTTTCTTTCTGGAAATTCATATTTTTTCAGTTTGTTAAGTAAATGATAGGTCACAGCTCTTGGCTTTGCTCACAGCATTAAGTCTGACTAGCTCAAATACTCGAATTTGCATTCACTCCTAAAATCCTATTCCCACTTCGTCATTCTTCACACCCCTCTCTCTTACCCTTCACACCCAAACTGTTACTTTCTGACCCCCCACTTTTCTTGCATTTAAAACCTGGTTCATCTTTAGTGATCTATTACATATACTGTTACTTAAACTTCTACATTGGAATTCCTCGCTCTAATCTTTAATATCTTTAATATAGACCGTCAAAAGAGTTTTCAACACTCCTGAGTCATTTCAACACTCCCCCGATGAAGCAATGTTAAAACATCAACAAGCTTTAAAAAAATAAACAAAATAGATCTTTAAATGTTCTATAGTTTATTTGTTATTCCCAGAATACTGTTGATAAGGCTGGAGTGACAGTACACATTTAAGAACAGATATTTAATAATATGACAGCAAGAACATACCACAATAAATGACCTATATTTCTGTAATTACTGTATTTCTTTTAATTTTTAAATCTGTTACCAAATAAAACTATCATGCTTGTGCTGAGCCAACATTTACTCTTGAAATTCTTTTCCTTTTGTCTTTTTGGATCATATCTGGTGATGCTCAGGGGTTACTCCTGACTCTGACCTGAAGTTGCTCAAGTCTCCGCATGGGATGCTGGGGATGGAACTTGGGTCAGCTGTGTGCAAGCAAACACCCTACCTTCTGTACTACTTACTGCTCCAGCACCTACTTTGATTTAATCCTTTGGAAGTGCCATCTTGTTAGTGCTAACTTATCTCTGGAGGAATAGTGAAATTCCAAGTGATAATAACTTTTCTGAACACAAACACCAACATGGAATTGATTGTCTGTTTTGGTAGCATAACACATCACAATAATGTCTTAAATTGTGGGCTTGATTTTGAAAGTATTTCATTCCTAGAATCCTAAACCTAACTAATCCTGACTTCTCTCAGTGGTCATGTTATTCATCTTTTTATTAGAAGAGGTCTCCTCCCTGTGGCATGGAAAGAATTAAGCAAGATAGAGTTACACTTTCAGGTTACCAACACAATGTTGTGACTTTTAAGAACGAAAGTCATACTTCTGGGTACCAGTAATTTACCAAGAAACACAACTCTAATAGGTTTTCAAGGCCAAACTGCTCTTTTCCTATGTAGATTTTTATAACGATTACTTGAGAAAATATTTTCCCAAGTAAAATGATACACTTTTAAAAATAAATCATATCATTCTCTTGAATTAGTTACATAATGTCTTGCTTTCGTTATTCTAATGGTTAAGTGAATCAGTAAATAGCAATAAAATTAAATTTTGGTTTCATACCAAATTATATCAAATTTTGAATGGTAGGACAGGTTAACTTCTATTTTACTGATCCAATTTTGTTAATTACGTTATTGGATCATTTTTCATTGATATATAGGAAGAAAAATTAAACATAGATACAGCACTGTTTTTGCTGTATCACTGTCTTCCGTTCATCGTCAAATTGCTCGGCGGGCACCAGTAACATCTCCATATGACCTGTCTCATGCAAGTAGAGCCGAAGGGCACCTGCTTGCTCCAGGAACATAAAGAGCCTCAAACCATTCCATCAGGTCATGGGAATGAGGTCTATAATTGTTACTGGTATCTGGCATATCAAATACAACACGGGTAGCTTGCCAGGCTCTGCCGTGCAGGTAGCATACTCTTGTAGTCATCTCAAAATCCAGCATTTATTGATGAACTGCGCGACCGCAAGCAGCCGTGCGAGCCGGGCTGTGATAGGCTGATCTGCTGGGTGGAGTTCTGATGAGGGGGAAGTCGGATGTGGAAAATGGAGGTCCTCATGGAGTGGGGGTTGTCTGGCTTGTCTGTTTTTGCTAAAATTTTGAAATGTTGATTTTTTAGAAAGCAAAACACAGTATTTCATTGAATCTTAAATATTTTATATGTAAGTACATCCATAGAACATTTCTTAACATGATACATGAAATGATTATATGTATGATGTGAAGAGACTTCTATCTATAAGGATACAAATTTTTTCGGATAAACATCTTTAAGTTTCTATTTATTTTTAATGAACTATCATTGGTTTGCAAGAGTTTCATGTTTTGAGGTGTCCCCTTATGCACCAAAGTCTGCTGAAGTTTTGAGGGCGCAGTTTTACATACCTCACCCATCACCAAGGTATCACACTCCCTCTGGCACAGTCTACTGGACCCTTCATCCTTTCATTCTTTCACCCTACAGCCCCAGGACCCCAGTTCTGTAGTCAGTCTGAGAGTTTGTTTTCATCGTTCACTGTCTGTTCCTTGCTGAATTATTTTATATACTACATATGAGTGAGCTCTTGCTTGTGTGTTCGCGTGATTTTTCCTATGTTCATTAGGCTCCTACGTGCATGAATGGTGCCAGGGACTGAACCCAGGGCTTCACACGAGCCGAGCGTTCTACTGCTGAGCTACCTCCCAGGTATCCTTTTTCTTTCCGACTTGTTTTGCTTCCAGTGCTGTCCATGTTGGAGCAAAAGGCAAGATCTTATATCTTTATTTTTTAAATTTATTATAGTCTATGTGATGTGTTTACAATGGAGTTGGACCTTTCTGGTTTGGGTATATACAGTTACCTTACTTCATCACTACCAGTGGGACCGGTTAAGCCTCTCCTCCCATACCCTTATTTATCCCCAAATCTGACCTCCAGTACCTAGAATTTGTAATCAATTTGCCAATATCCTTATTGTGTTTCCCTACTAATGACAGATGAGTGAGACCAGCCAGAGCGTGTGCTTCTCTTTCTGGCTTATTTCAATCAGCATGAAACTCTCCAGTGGCATCAGAGCTGCAGCAGGTGCACGCAAGAAGAGGACATGAGGATGGCCAATAAGCATGGCCAGGGAGTCAGTATTATCAGAGAAAGGCAAATCAAACAACAAATGGCTATCAGCTTACAGCTCAAATTAGTGAAAACTGCATGTATCCCAAAAAATTAGAATAAAACACTTTTTGTTAATGGGGATGTGATAAAAAAAAAAAGGAATTCTGATTCACCATTGATGGGAACACTGTTTCAGTCCTATGCAAAACTGTATGGACAGTTTTTTAACAATCTCAGAACAGAGTTTCCTTCTGATGAGCAATTTTATTTCCTTTTTCATTATATTTTTGGCTACATCAAAGACGCTCAAGGCTTATTCTTTGTTTCATGCTCAGTGAACACCCCGATTGTGCTCAGGGGTCCATACTCGGTGCTGAGGATTGAATTCTCGTCGACACTATGCAAAGTAAGAGCCCTACCCATTGTACTATAACTCTGGTCCCTGAAATCCAACTTCTTAACCTTTACCCTGAAACAAAAATCACTGACCCAAGAAGATACATGGACACACATGCTAACTGCAATGCTTACTCTTTAAGATGGGAAGAGAATGTGAAAATCTCTCGACATGAAAGAGGCTGACCCCACACACCAAACAGTATAGATGAGACGGGTAAGGAAGTAGTAGCAAATTTTCATTGTTATTAATGAAACAAGCCATTCTGCAAGAGCAAGTACACTTAATTATCTGTTTTCTCCTAGTCCCACTACATCCGTGGCATCTTGGCATTGCTGCCAGTCAACTGCAACCAGAAGGACCAATAAGATGCCAATTGTACTTCTGCC
Source organism: Cryptotis parvus (assembly GCA_021461705.1). Classification (NCBI taxonomy): domain Eukaryota; kingdom Metazoa; phylum Chordata; class Mammalia; order Eulipotyphla; family Soricidae; genus Cryptotis; species Cryptotis parvus. The sequence continues at coordinate 63,591 of JAJIBD010004241.1, read as the reverse complement.
AGGATCGCTTCCATCACATCTAAGGCTCTTTAAAATGGCACCATATGAGATTCATTTATTTTGCAGAAACCATAAAGAAGAAATCAAATTTTACTTGGATCTGGCTCCATGTCAAGATAGTTCATTTTCTGGAGATGCTTCAAATAAGTTCATTTGTTCATTTTCATGTTTTATTTCTTGTTCGTGAATCTGTTCTCTATTACAAGCCTCAAAAGTTCAACATGTTCTGGCATTACTATGAAAAACATATCTGATGCGGTTAATAAAAGTGAAATAAATTATGTAAAACATTTATCAACCCAAAGATGGCTCAAGGAAATTAACATGAGCTGAAATTGAAATTAGAGATCATTCCATCTAGTGCATTATTTTATTTCTCAAAAACAATGCTTATAATCAAAATTATATAGTGTTTTGTTGCTTGAAAATTACTTCCACTGGCTTTCACAAAAGTCTGCCAGAGATTCAGGGAAGGCATAATATTCAGATAAAGCTACCAAGCTCTTAAGTAATATATTGCTGATTATGATTTCTAGATCATTTTTATAGCATCAGTATCATCACTGAAATCCAAGGACAAAAATCAGGTGTATGACTGTGGATTTCTATGAACTTTTTAGTTTCATGTTTTTGGTCAGGAGACTACTACGAAAACAGAGGCAAATATACATAAAATAAAAAATATTTATTGGCAAGGCCGGAGCGATAGCACAGCAGGTAGGGTGTTTGCCTTGCACGCGACCAACCCAGGTTTGAGCCCTGACATTCCATATGGCTCCCTGAGCACCGCCAGAAGTAATTCCTAAATACAGAGCCAGGAGTAACCCCTGAGCATCGCCAGGTGTCACCCAAAAAAGCAAAATCAATATATATTGCTTTCTATATATATATATATATATATATATATATATATATATACATGTATGTATTATGAACATTTTTCCCAATATTTTCTTAGAAATTGATGAAGGCATAAAGATTTTAATGTAAGCAAGTTCTTCAAAACATTATTTACACATATAAAATTGGAAATAAAAGTACTCATACCCATCAAAATGATATAATTTACTCATAAGCACAGCAGTAGTTAAGGACAGATTTGGAACCTAAGTCTATGTCAGTTATTCTAGATACAGAACTCTACCAAAATAACCTTAACTTTATACTTAAACTAGAGCACATATGGTTTGAACTATTGTTTGTAAGGAATCGTATGGGCTTATGATTGATAGTGATTAACAACATTATTTTCTTTTTCTTTCATTTCTTTTTTTTTTTTTTTTTTTTGCTTTTTGGGTCACACCCGGCAATGCTCAAAGGTTTCTCCTGGCCTGCACTCAGGAATTACTCCTAGTGGTGCTTGGGGGACCATATGGGATGCCGGGGATCGCCAGCGTGCAAGGCAAACACCCTACCCTCTGGACCATCGCTCCGTCCCCAGCACCATTATTTTCTTAAAGTTGAAACACGGGGTCGGAGAGATAGTCGAGTGGGTAGAGCGCTGCTGCCTTGAACATGGCCGACCTAGGTCCAATCCCTGGCATCCCCTCTGGTATCTGGAGCACCATGAGTGATACCTGAGTGCAGAGGTAGACATATCCCCTGAGCATCACTGGGTGTAGACCAAACACTGAAAGAAATTTTTTTAATCATGAAATTAGAAACAGGAGTGTTAAGCAGATCCTAACACAAATGCTGTTACAGTGAAAAATACCAAATGTTGCATAATACTTGTCATATATTTTAAGGTATATGGAGTGGAAAAGCACCTCTCACAATCAAGGCCATTACTCTAGCCCAAAGGTAACAACATACTTAATGATGGAAATACAAAATATCTGTTACTAAGACCAATAACAAGACAAAGCACCATTCCTATTCAATATAGTACTAATACTAAGAATCATTTAATTACAGGACATAAACCAGAATACAAATATCACTGCTTTTCTAGATACTAAAAATGAACTCAAAATAAACTTTCCTTCAGAAGAAAGGGAAAAAAATCAAGAAATAGTGGAAAGAGAACAACAGAAATCTCTTTTGACACACAAATGGCCAAAAAGGCATATGAAAAAAAAATCACTGATCATCAGGGCAATGAAAATCAAAATAAAAAAATGAATTACTTCATACAGTGAGAATGGCATTCACAACAAAGAACAAAAACCACCATTGTTGGTGTCCATGTGGGGAAAAATACCCTCATCACTGCTAGTGGAAATGTCAACTGTTCAACCTTTTTTGGAAAACAGCACGGACAGGTCTCAAAAGCTAGAAACTGATCTTCCATGTCAGCCATCAATTCCATCAATTCTATTTCTTTGGGACCCAAGGGCTCATAAACTCTTCAGGAAAAGAAATTGCACTCCTATGTTCACTGCAGCATTATTCACAATAGCCAACATTTGGAAACCACCCAAGTGTCCAAGAACAAATGAGTGGATTAAGAAACCATTGTATAAATACAGAAAGAAATCCTGCTTGGCTGTAAGAAAAGATGTAGTCATGCAACTTGCTGCTATGTGGATACATGTAGAGAGTATCTTGCTGAGGGAAGTTAGTCTGAAAAGAGGGACAGATGCAGAATGACCTCTCTCTCATATGTGGGATATAAATAAACGTAGTTAACAAGTAAATATTCAAAGGGATTAGAAGTTGAGAACTGGTCTTTAGTAAGAAGTATAGCACTTTAGGGGATCCATATCCATATCCTAAGGGCATAGGAGGAAGATGGGTGCAAGACAACACCCGGGACAATGGTGGCAGGAAGCTGAGACCTGGGTAGGACATAGTGTTGGGATGTTTCATGTCGGAAATCCTGCTATAATCACCATGTAAATCATGGTGACAAAATTAGAAGGAGATAATAAAACAAAAAAATTGACTAAGGAGATGATGGTCTCAAAATCTCCTTAAAGTGCAATTCTAAGATGTTTGTGTAAGAAACTGAAGACATAAATAAATGGAAAAATATCTCAGGTTTATTGTCAACATAATAGCAGAAGAAGATAGCAGAAGAGTCTATCACAGCTCGGCTCATTCATCAATAAATGCTGGAGATCAGAGGTGACAAAAGAGTATGCCACCTGCACGGCAGAGCCTGGCAGGCTACCTATGTCCTATTTGATCGCCAAATACCAGTAACAATTATAGACCTCATTCCCATGACCTGATGGAATGGTTGGAGGCTCTTTATGTTCCTAGAGCAAGCAGATACCCTTGGGCTCTACTTGCATGAGACAGGACATATGGAGATGTTATTCATGCCCGCTCGAGCAAATCGATGATGAACGGGAAGACAGTGATACAGACAGTGATTGTCAACATGCTAACTGCCCCAAACAATCTACATACTCAGTGCACTCTCTGGAACCAAGATTCTGGGCATGGAGCTGCTCCCCATCATAAGGTGACAAGGAAGAGTTTGGGTGAAAAAAAATTCGAATGCCATTTTAACCACAGAAATGGGGGAAAACTATGCTAAAAATTTTATGGAACCACAACACCAATTATTATTCTTTCAAATAAAGGAAAATGCTGAAGGCTTCCATTTTCAGGCTATATTGCAAGTTACGACAATCAAAACAAGTTACTGACATAAAAATAGACAAACAAATCAATGGGATAGAATATGAAGTCCAGAAATAAATGCACACATAGATGGCCAAGTGTCCTTTGACAAACACATCCGGAATAAACAGTGATGCATGTAGTTTCTCCCATATTGCTAGGAAGACTGAATATTTGCTTTTAAAAAATGAAATGAAATACCTACCTTCTTCAAAAAATCTTAACTTAGTTATGATTAAGGACTAAAACAGAAGGTCTGAAATGACAAGATTCCAAGAAGAAATCATAAGGAAAATTTTCCTTGACAGTAATCTTGGCACTTAAGTTTTGGATATAACATCAAAAGTAGATAGCAGAAACAAAATATTTTAAAAATAGTATTATATCAAACTGCAAAACTTCCATGCAGTAGAGTATATAATCAACAGTTGCAAAGAAACCCCTTAGAATATGGGAGAAAATGTTTACGTCATATTCCAATAAGGGATCAAATCCAAAATAAATAAATTAAAATAAGTAATAAGACAAAATAAATAATGAATTTCATGAGCAAACCAAAAAATTTGACTAACCCAATTCTAAAGTTTAGAGAAGCTGAACAGATACTTTTCCAAAGGGGACTTACAAATAGCTGATGGATACAAGAAAATATAGCCAAAATGACTAATGATTGGGGAAAAAAAATACTCTCATGACTAACGATCACAAATAAAAAAAAAACACAGTAAAATATCATCTCAGATCTGTTAGGACAGTCATTAAAAAGACAAAAAATAATGAGTGATTTCAGAGAAAATGGAACACTTGAACATTAGTGGGCAAATTAGATAAATGTCATAGACTATAGCACAGAGGTTTTTAAAAAATTAAAAATAGAATTAACACATCATGATTCAGAACCTGAGGATAAATATCCAAACGAAATTAAATCAGTCCCTCAAAGAGACCTACACTTCCCCGTTCATTTACAGCACAATTCACAATACATAATATATAAAAATATTAATGCATGTTGACCAAGGAACAGACATGCATATCAGCTTAAATATACATAGAATATATGGCATGTACAAACCAAATTGGTACAATTAAATATCATTCAATAATGAGATAAAAGAAAATTCTGCCATTTCAACAACAGGGATAGAGATAGAGAACATGCAAAGTATTTCTCTTAGCACACACAGAAGAGAAAATACTACATGATCCTACTTATGTGAATAAACTGAACTTGTAAGAGGCCACAGTTATGACTCAAAGCACTGAAGTGCAGCTCCAGCTTCCATCCTCAGTGTCGCCTGTTCTCCCCCAGGATCTCTGGATATGGTTTCCAGGCAGAAATCAAAAAGAGAACAACCCCCGCTTCCAGTTGTAATTTATCTCAAAATGATTCTTACCACACTGCATTAGAGGTTCTTAGCTGGCCCGAATTTTTTCCCTTCCTTGTCAGTTTGTGGGGCTACACATAGTATTCAGTTCTGGAACAGACTGTGGTTAGTACCCAACCAGGGGGAAGAAACTTAAACTGAGAGCCACCATGTTCCCGTAGGGGAGGGTAAAAGATACTAAGGGCAGGAATCACGGTCCCTCATAATATTTCTAGAGACATGCGCCCACCATTCCCCAATCACATGCAACTGAGAAACACACATCTAATGGTTTAGTTCATGACATACAAATTCACACGACATTCTTTAATATACAGCTGAGTAGATATTCACTGAATCTGTTGTCTAGTGTGTGGTTTTATTTCTGCAAGTTCAAACTACAATCAAGCCAACAGAAATGTCTCCAAAAGAACACACACAAAAAAATACTATTATCACCTTCACAAAGAATCCTAATTAAGAGCATGCTACCCTTCTTTACTCTCCATGACTATATGTGTGTTTATCTGTAGGCGTATTTACATTCACATATTTCCCACACATTATTTGTATATACAAATGAAACCAAATGAAACATGGGTGTACATATATGAATATATATCCATATAAACATGGAACATATATATATATACATGGAGATATGTGTGTGTATCCATGTATACTGATATACTCATGAAACACACACTACCTAGAGATACATACCCTGGGATGACTGGGTATGTATCAAGACAAGTGACAAGACAACTTGTCACTTGTCTTCCCATTGTTCATCGATTCATTGTTCATTGTTCATCGATTTGTTTGAGCAGGCACCAGTAACATCTCCATACATTCTGTCACATGCCAGTGTAACCCAAAGGCATCTGCTCGCTCCAGGAACATGAAGAACCTCAAACTATTCCTTCAGGTCATGGGAATGAGGTCTATAATTGTTGCTGGTATTTGGCATATCAAATACGACATGGGTAGCTTGCCAGACTGTACATTAAATAATTCAGCATAGTTTGGACACATGCACCCTGCCAAAAAATTCTTTTCTACATTCACACTGTGCAAATCCCCAATCCAGGAAGTTCTTACTGATAAAACACTATCAACCAAGCCAGAGGATGTGGAATCTGAAGGTGCCCATTGTTCAATGATTCATTCAGTACGACAAATGTTATAAGCATTCTGACAATATCTCTCACCAAATGCCAGAAACTCGGGTTTCTATTCCCCAAACTAGGGAGGGAAGGAAATAAGATTAGAAAGAAGACGTGAAGAATATGAAGAAATGTGGAGAATGGATGAATTAACTTATTTTTGATAGGTTATCTAAAACAATCAACTACTAACTTTTCAGAAAGTGAATATTAAAAACACACCATGATCTCCCTAATGTGGATGTTTACATTTCACTTTCAATGCTAGCTGAATTAAAAAGAATAACTGAGAAAAGACAGCTGAGTCTCTAGACTTCACATTCTCATTGATGACCAGCATCTTTTTTTGCCACTCCCCAAAATAGCAATATCTAGCACAGAGTTGAATTCTCTACTCAGATTGACATCTAAGTCTTCTCTCCCTTCGTTGTGAAATAACTTCCTAGACTGTGGGAGTCTTAAGGTTACGTGATGACACTAAATATTCTTTTCAATTTGTTAGTAGTGTAATCCAGATGACAAGGTCTTATTTTTATTAGCTTAGACATTTTATCTTTTTATTTCCGTTTTATTCACCAAATACAGATATAAACTATGTGCTCATACATGTACACAAAGGCACTAAGTTAAAATACTAATTGCAATGCTACACACTAATTCAAAACAACAATTACAACTGAAGGAATTATAACTGCTCTAGGGGAACACACTGCTAACAAGGTTTGTAAGGATTACTTGAACCATACATATTTAAATAATGTGTGGCTTTGTGATGGCTATAAAATATTTTGTGATATGTGATAGTTGTAGCCTAAGCTTGCCTATCTCAGAGACACATATAATAAAAAGATGGAAATATCATATAAAAATCTCTCTTAAATTATTTGTAATTCTTGGGTTTTGCATGGTTTAAAAATTATTTATGTGGTCTGGAGTTATAGAGAGTGCAGTGGGTGGCCAGCACAAATTGTCTTGCATATGGCCAACCCAAATTTGATCCCTGAAGGCCATGTGATCCCCTGAGTACCTCAGACTGGTAGATAATCTACACTACCAATAATATAATAACCTGAAAATGTCTTTCAGTTTATTTTCCAGTATGAGAACAGTGGTTTCCTTTGCTGACTATTCTCTTACCTCAGAAGGAGGTACTTAACTGTGGTTAAGTATGTTGTAGGCAGGCAGACAGGGGGCGCCACATGGCAATAAAAATTCCTGAAGAAGAAATCCAGAGCCACACCTGATAGAAAACCAAAACCAAACTTGACAGGACCACTATCAACAATAGACCCTGGGGAAGGGAAGGCCGAAGGGAATGTGTGAAGACTCCAATGCATTCCAATCAAAGAAGACCACTCCCAAAGTCTACTCCCCTTGGCAATGGCCCTAGCAACCGAGGTTGAAGCCCCATATGGGAGTAACTTGGGGAGAAATCTATAAAAGCCGTCCTGACCAAAGGACAGCACGCACATGCTGCATGGACACACATGTTGCCTGAGCCCCTGTAGCCGAGCACAGGTGGTGCCTGAGCACGTGTGTTGCCCACATCTCCCCTCTTGAAATGTGTACTCTCTTTCTCTTTCTCTCCTCTCCCCCTCTCCTAAAACCTCCTTAATAAAGTCTGTAAAACTTCACTGCTCGTCGACTCCTGAAAATTCTTTTTCTGTAAGGAAGACAAGAACCCTAAGGCAGCCCTGGGTAAGGCCTAGGACTGACTTTCCTTTCCTGCAAAGAGCAATTCCTCGCTCCAGTTGAGTCCGTGGCTCCGCGAGAAACCTCGGGTGGTGGGGATCAACTCCCGTGCCCAGAGATCAAGCGGACATCAGGTGTGGCTTGACAGCCACCTCGTGGGGCTGGTGGGGCTCAGGCCCACGCCATGCAGGGGCTCATTGCAGACTTTATCAGTCCTTAGCCTGCCCAGTGGGTCCCGGGTGGCAGAGGCGGCTGGGGAGAAAGCGACCATCTCTCTCCCATTCGGGGCCTCACATAAGTCTACTTGATGCAGGGGCCCACCTGCATCAAGTAGAGTTACAATAATTGTCAGGGGCCCTGGCCAGCAGCCCCCAGCACAAATGAAGAAGGCCTAGATCTTGCTGGACTTCATCCCTGTGGAAAAAATATGAGGGATGGACTTGGGAGAAACTCTGCCTTGCCGCTGCAACTGCTGAGGAAGGAAAGAAAGAATGAATGACACCCATGAAGCGGGGAGCCCTGGTTAGCAGCACTTCGCTTTATGGGACACAGTTTAAGCCTTTTATACAATATTTGGGTGCAGGGGGTACAAGCACCCATTACAGGCATTTGCAAGCTCCTGAGCCAATGTAACAGAGAGCAAATAACAATCACAGATTTAGCATTTGCAAGGCTACATTTGTAAGGTAATGATCATTGATTTACATATCCCTGTGGTCAGAGGTCAGAAGACCAAGCACATTCTGCCTCACCTTAGCTTGGATTAGCACAGATGTTTTGGGTGTAACCTTATGGGCAGGGCCCATTTCTGGTTCCTGCCCTTAGGGTCTTGTGGTGGGAAAATGCTGAACCCTAAGGCTAGCAGCTGAGAGCCCAACAAATGAGGAATATTTTCTGCTATAAAGAAGGCGCCAATGGGGCTGGAGCGATAGTCCAGCGGGTAGGGCGTTTGCCTTGCACACGGCCGGCCTGTGCTGGCCTGGTGCGGGCTTGGGTTCGATCCCCGGCATCCCATATGGTCCCCGAGCATCGCCAGGAGTAATTCCTGAGTGCAGAGCCAGGAGTAACCCCTGAGCATCGCCGGGTGTGACCCAAAAAAGCAAAAAAAAAATTTAAAAAAAGAAGGCGCAATAGCAGTCCCATCATCCTACCACGCCACCTGCATCACCACTTGACCTGATGTTTTTAACCTCACCCACTTTCTAAGAAGTATGAATGCATATTGCTCTCTCAAATATATGCTACTACAATTTCCAATTTTCTGACGGTTATAGGAAAACAGAACCATTAGGTAAAAATTTGTTCAAACAATTAATTTTGACAAACTATTCTCAAGCATATATGGTGATTGCACCAGGACAGTGAAAGGAACTAAAATGAAAAGGGTTTTCAACTTCAGGAAAGTCAATTTCTCAATCTGTATAGATTATATAGCAAAGTTCTCTACTGCTTTGCATTGTGGGTTCCTTTAAAGAGAAATAAAGACATACAGAATCTAAGCATATGTATTTATTTCTAGAAGGTTCATTTCTTGTATTTTATTTTGAAGTAATTGTTTCTGAGGTCACCGAGTACGGTGGTTAGCTGATGCTCAGTACATGGCCAAACCGGGTTAGATCCGCAGCTCTGCTATGGTACCCCCAGCCCTGTGAGGAGTGATCACTGAGCCCAGAGGCAGGAATAAACCCTGAGCTGTGCCAGGTGTGGACCCAAAACAAACAAAAGCATGTTCCTTGCATTCCTTCTCTTAAGAATACTTGTGGCGTAACAGTAAATGTCCACTATGAAGTTAATAGAAAACTACACAATTTTACAGCTGGAAGGACCCTTAGTCCTCATATATGCAAATGAAACCAGGGTGGACAAGTCTCAGTGACTTCTCTAAGCCTTGAGCTAGTGATAGAACTGTACTATGAGGTTCAGCTTGCCAATATTTCCCTGATGAGACCAAGTGATGTATTAAACACCAAATACTTTCACCAAAATGTCATGTTCCCCAGACACCAGCCAGACTTTACCATATTAACGGACCTCTAGGTTCCTTTCTGGTTTATTCATTATTCCCATAAGCTAATTCCCTGATCATAGCTCTGTAACAAGTACATAAAATATGTTGATGTAGTCTGGATATTAGTAGTGTAATATAATCTCTACTTGAGCAAGGAAATCTTAATATATCTCCTATTGTGTAATTTTGATAATAATGAAAATACAACTATAGATACTGTGATAACATACTACCTTTCTTTTTTTGTCTTTTTGGGTGACACCCAGAGATGCTCATGGGTTACTCCTGGCTCTGCTATTCCTGGAGGTGCCCACGGGATACAGGATGCCAGGGAGAGAAACCATGTCAACGATGTGCAAGGGGAACGTCGTACCCTGGTAAACTGAACTATCACTCCAGCTCCAACACATGCTACTTTAGGACAAATAATGTCCTGGATGCTTTAAATGTGTTATTTCTGTATTTATCTTCTCTCTACAATTCGGAGGTGTTACTTTTTACATCTTCAACTTAATGGTCTATGATACCTATATATATGTATACATCTTGATCGAGGTGTGTTACATTGCTGATGAAATATACTAAAATACATTTAACTGCTTCAAAGAATGCAGGCCAAGAATGACTTAGTGTGAAGTGCTGCATCACGTGTGTAGGGTCCTGGGTCTGATCCTCGACAATACACAAAACAACAGTCTGTCAACTTCATTTTTTTTTTGGGGGGGTCACACCTGGCAATGCTCAGGGGTTACTTCCGGCTCTTTGCTCAGGAATCACTCCTGGTGGTGCTCAGGGGACCATCTGGGATGCCGGGGATTGAATCTGGGTTGGCTGCCTGCAAGGCAAACGCCCTCTCCGCTGTGCTATTGGCCCGGCCCCAGTCTGTGAACTTCATACTCATAAAGAAAATTAACTTTTCCAAACAATTTATGATGTTGAATCTGTGTAAATTTGAAGGATGACAGGCTTCTTTTTTTTTTTTTTTTTTGCTTTTTTGGGTAACACTCGGCAATGCTCAGGGGTTTCTCCTGGCTCTGCACTCAGGAATTACTCCTGGAGGTGCTCAGGGGACCATATGGGATGCCGGGGATCGAACCTGGGCCGGCATAGGCTGGCCGCGTGCAAGGCAAGCGCCCTACCCGCTGGGCTATTGCTCCGGCCCGGATGACAGGCTTCTGGCTGAGTGAACACTGCGGTGTTAGGACTATGTTCCTTGCTAGAGGTAGTAAGTTCTGAGCATTTCTGGCTGCTCTAAGGCTATAAGTAACTCTTCTTATAATCCAGTTTTCTACATGATATGCTAGGTTTTTGTTTACTAGTTTGATTATCTTTGCTAATTACTGAGGGCAGGAACATGGTTCTGTTCACAGCAATTTCATTAAGAAATTTAGGTCAGTGCCTGCCATGTAATGGACAGTCGATTATACATAACTGAGGGGTCAGAGAGGTAGTATAGGCATTAAGGAACTCGCCTTGCATGTGGCTAATCCTGATCTGATTCAAGGCTCCACATATGGTTGGCCGAGCACTATACCAACAGTGAGTCCTGGACATAACTGAGTGTGGCCCCAACCCCCACATACCCAGCCCCCAAAATAAACCAAAGGAAAGTCAAATAAGAGAATGGAACAAAAGTTCTGTTTTGCTGTTCAGGGACAAAAGCACTTCCAGTCCCAATTTTCTCAGATATAAATAGACAGAATATGCTATTTTGAGAATTGAGACGAGGTTGTGAACACAGAGTAGCACAGACTCTCACACCTAGCATGAATGAAAGTATTCATACGAGTACTGCAATTATTCATTGTGTGAGTAATGGCAATATCATGATTCACTGTATCACTGTCTTCCCCTTGTTCATCGATTTGCTCAAGCAGGCACCTTGATTTTAAATTATTTGGCTTTTTAATGCAATCCAGTTTTATGGAAGCACTTGGATCTACAGTGTGATTAGTCATAGTCTTTATGCACACACCATTTAAACACCACACCTGGCCCCTCTCTGCCCACATGCCCTCACCAGCCCACGGACTCCCGCCACACACTCACTCCCACAGAAACAATACTATAGACAAAATCTTCCATTCTGATAGAAATTATTTCTAAGTTAAAATAATTTTCCCATAAATCTTCAATTTAGATCATTGTATACAAAAATCTCTCTGAAGCGGAACACAACGACATACACTGAAGGTCAACTAATATAAAATAAGGTTCTTACCATATGGCCCTGTATCAACTCTAGGCCTTACAATGTATTTAACAGACCTTCTGTTTTGGTAACAGAAGAAGAGGACAGAGAGTTCCCATAACCCCCTCTCCAACTTCCCCATTATTAGCATCTAGCATAGTGTATAATATTGTTAAAAACTGATCAAACAATAAGCTAACTAAAAATGTCTTTTCGGAGTTTTCCACCATATTTTTAATTGAATCACCTTGAGATCACTGTATCACTGTATCACTGTCTTCCCGTTATTCATTGATTTGCTGGAGGCGGGTACCAGTAACATCTCCATATGTCCTGTCACAAGTAAGTGTAGCCCAAGGGCATCTGCTTGCTCCAGGGAAGGAAGAGCCTCAAACCATTCTTCAGGTCAGGGAATTGAGGGCCATAATTGTTACTAGTTTTTGGCATAACAAATAAAACACAGGTAGCTTGCCAGGCTTTATAGTAGAAGGCTCTCATCTTGAGCATTTACTGATGAAACTTAAGGGGGAAAGATCAGGTTTTCTCTTGGATGGAGCTCTGAGGAACTATGGAGTCTGGATGTTGAGAATGACTGACCAAGTGATGTGTGGGTTGTTCTGGCTTCTTGCTAGGCTTACTGGTATGATGGGTATCAGTTAAAACGTGTATAGATACAATGTATAAATGTGAAAGATCCTGGGAAGGACCTTATCTAAAATCAGCATTATCTAAGAATATCGCGCAGCCTCAAGCGTGCCAATGGAGCTGTGGGTCTGGTGTGGGTGATTCTCTCTTCCGGGGCAGCTGGCATGGAGGCAGAGGAAAGGGCAGAGCCCAAATCTCCACTCCGAGTCTGGCCAGTGTGCTCTCTCCCCCTACATGTGTGAGCAAACCCTTGGAGTAATGTTGGACTCAGCCAGGAGCTGGCCGAGCCCCTTACCCGGAGATCATCTCCATGGGTTGCTTCCCACGTGGGGCAGGCCAAGCACCTTGAGATACACAGTTAAAACTAAAGTTTTTTTTTTAAGTATTGTATTATACCACCGTGAGATATACAAATAAAAAGATATACAATTAAAAAGTTCATATTTGGGTTTTGGTCATACAGTGTTCTAGCACCCGTCCCTCCACCAGTGCCCATCTCCCACCACCAACGTCCCCGGTTCCCTCCCCCTTCCCCAGCCCGCCTCCATGGCAGGTTCTTTATTTCTTTCCTTTTCTCTCTCTTTCTCTTTTCCTTCCCTTCCAGACTATGGATTACAGAACATACATTAAGAGGTTGGCATGTGTATCCTTTTAGTTCATATAAAAGTTCTGTGCTGTTCAGTGCTATAAATTTTAACATATATATAATAGCATTATACGCCACTACAGTATCATAAAGATAAGCAAGTATGTTCTGAGTTTCACGTATTCCCCCCCGCCTTACCCCCAACAACTGACAGTGACTTGTCTTTTCACTGTTACTAGTTTGGTCTTTTTCAGAAGTCGAGTTTTTTGAAATTCTGTAATATACAGGTTTTTCTATTTGACTTTAAAATTCACTTAAAGTGTCAGGTAAGGAGCTTGCCTGTGTGTATCTAGCTCAGGTTCTGTCCTCAGCACCACATAGTACCCATAAACTCTGCCAGAAATTATCCCTGAGCACAGAGCCAGGGATAAAGCCAGAGTAAACCCACGTTGGCCCAAACCCATCCACACTTCAAATAAAAAGAATGGTATATTTCAGGGTTTTATTTACATAAACTTTTGGGCCTGACAGGTCATTTGTTATATCACCAAATATTTTATTGTTTGGAGGTACCAAAGATTATTTAAGCAATTACTAAGGACATAATGATTTCTCCTAAAGTTAGCAAATTATATTTAGAATATTTATAAGCATCATTTCCGGTTTGTGTGTGTATTTTTATATACATATCAAGGAATGTGAAAATCACCTAGGAAGAGTGTGATTAGTTTCAGTAAGAAAAGAACAAAGTATCTTCAAAATCGCTGTTTTTTTTTTTTTTTTGCATTTTCATCCATAAGGAGTATCTGTCTCTATTGGATCACACTTCTTACCATCTACTGAAGGGATAAAAACCATTTTGAACATACAATAGTGATGCATGTTAAATATAAGTATATTTCTAAAAATTGAAAAGTGTGGGGCTAGAGAAATAGTAAGGCAGTAGAGCACGAGCTTTGAGCCAGATCAACCTGAGTTCCAGCCCCAGCATCAATGTGCTCAGTCCCGTGAGCACTGCCAGGAGTAATTCCTGAGTGTAGAGCCAGTAGTAACCCCAAATATCAATAGGTGTTGCTCCTAGACAACTAACAAATAAACAATAAAAAATTAAGCTGTTTAACAAGTTATTAAGGAAAAGTAATGAGACAAACGTTTCCTGACCTTTGTTGTGTGTGTGGGAGGGGGCGAGGGGCATATCTGACGGTGCCCAGGCTTTACTCCTGGCTTCCCACTCAGGGGTCACTCCTGGCAGTGTTTGCGAAGTGACATGGCACATGTGGATCGAATCCAAGTTGGCCACGCAAGCGACCACCCTACGCGATGTGCTAGCACTCAGCCTTCCTCACCATTCCTGTATGGTCATCAGTGTTTGATTTGGTGAATATTCACCAAAGACCAATGATAAAGTACTTGTTGAGCAGCCGAATAACCCTTGCACTGTGTGTGAACATATAGTCACGTTTCACTTAACAACGGCATAGCAACAGGAATATGATTTCAGAAATACACCATTAACATCATAGAGGTAACATCAAAGAGAGGCGATTCCAGAAATACACCCTTAACATCACAGAGATAACATCAAGGAGAGGCAAACATCAAAGAGAGATATAACCTATGAAGAGCACCGTTATATATGTGGTCTAGCACTGGACAAAATAGCACTAAGGAAAGCCTGAATATACCAATAAGAAACAGGAGGAACAGCATTTGAAACACACCTGGGGATGTGAAACACTCCATGATACAGCAGGAAAGCGATGAACAGAGAATTAATGAATTTCAGTTAGATCCAGCTAAGGCACTTGACTCAATGTATTAGTCAGTTTCATCTGAGTCACTTACTACCCAGGTGACCTTGGTTAATTTGATTTGTCTGAGACTTAAAAAAGAATGTGAGACAAAACAATACACTTTTCCCTTATCCATCTCTCTGAGAACCTGCTGTAACTCAAACTATGGCATCAGCCAGCAATGGGCTATGTATTGGCACTCTGCAAACAGAAAGCTGTACTGCACAATGCAACAAGAAAGAAGGTCCCAGATTTCACTTTCAGGCAGTGTAGAATCCACTGACACTTCTCACCATACTGCAATCTGATTGGTGTTATAGATGGAGTTTGACAAATACCCAATAAGGAAAGCACTTTAATACCTTGACACAAGCACTCCAGTTTGTGTTAATTAAGCCACAATGAAGTGTGAGGTTCCAGTGGTAGGTGCCAGCATCAATGTGTTAAATATATGTGTATCTGTGCCAGTCTCTCTGACCACATTTATCCTAGGTGACCTCTTATCACTCTCTGCTGTGTGAAGTTTTTAATTCTCCCCCCATACAGATGATAGAACTGGTTAATACAACATCTGTTCACAGTCACAAAGCTAATAAATTTGACATAGCTCCATTCTTCGTGAAAATTAAGGAAAGCTACACTAAAACACTTTCACTTTCTAGAATCCAAGTTGTCACACACACAACATATT
This sequence comes from Cryptotis parvus, assembly GCA_021461705.1. Taxonomy (NCBI): domain Eukaryota; kingdom Metazoa; phylum Chordata; class Mammalia; order Eulipotyphla; family Soricidae; genus Cryptotis; species Cryptotis parvus. The sequence goes on along the minus strand of JAJIBD010004241.1, from coordinate 47,879 downwards.
TCCACATTTACTGATGGCATGAGAGTGGGATCTTTTCCTATCCTTAAGGACTGGGTTCTTGCTTATTCGAAAGTCAGTATTAGACAGTGGTCCTGTGATCATAAGGAAAAACAAAAACTCAGAGGACAATTTAGTTCTAGTCATGACCTTGCCGATATTCAGATAAATCTGTGGCAGATCTGGTATCCTCTGAGTCCCCTGGTCATGGTTGTTGAGAAGTTAAGAGGCTTGAAATTATTCCAGCCTGCTAAGAAGGAAAAGGACAATGAAATAAGCATTAGCAGTCAGAAACAGAGCTAGAAAACTACTCCTCAGGTTTGCTAAGATTTGTCAATTATATTGGAACAAACATTGACACAATACTGTTATGCACTCAACTGATGTTAAGGTTTTACAATGTTTCTGAGAATATCATTGGCCACATGCATATTGCACACAAGCTGGTAGAATCAACGTTTTATTTTAGAGGAAAATTATTGATGGATAGTAAAATGTGCCTCCCTCCACCCCCATTTGTGCCATCGTCAGGGCTTACTCATGGCTTGTGAAGCAGTTACAAGAACATGCTACAAGAAAATGCCAGATATTCTTTTCTGCAAGATCTGAATGCATTCTCTCCATGCTTATGTACTAACTCAGAGTTTATCACAGTATTTGCAATGCACAGAAAACATGGCAAAATAGTTAAGCCTTAGATGAGAAAGTCATGAAGTGACTGGACCTCAACTAATGCTGGATAATGCATCAATCTTCTGGACTTGAAAACAGGGCTTTTAAAAAAAAAAAATTTTCCCAACATGAGATATTTGGGAGAACAGTGGAGTCGAAGAGATGTGCCCAGAGCCAGAGTTCTTTTTTGCTATTTCTTCGATGCTTCTGAAGGCATTCCATGCCGCTCTCTTCCTCCTGCTCAGCTCAGGTTTTAGATCATTCATCATGTTGACTTCTCGACCTAGGTACACATAACTGCTGCATTCAGAAATATTTGTGCCATTGAGAGTGAATGGGGCCTCTGGAACTAGTTCATCTATGAAAGCAGAATGAGAATGCTATTCGGGTCTCCCAAAGAGGAATTGAAAGATCTATGCTTGGAATATCACGCCTCACTCAAATGAGAGAAGGAGTCTGGAACTCCGACCTCCGTCGCTGTTCCAGAGTCAGGGACACTGTCTCGTTTGCCAAGGCATTGAAAATCAGATGGACTGGACATGTAATGCAATTTGGAGACAACCACTGGACTAGAGCCGTTACTGACTGGATCCCACGGGATGTTAAAAGATCACGTGGCCGCCCACCTACAAGATGGTCAGACTTCCTTGTCAAGACCCTGAATGAACGGTTCGAGGCTCTTCATATTCCTGAAGCAACCATATGCCACTGGGCTACAATGGCACGTGATAAGGTCAAATGGAAATGTTACTGGCGCCCGCTCCAGAAAATCAATGAATAATGGGATATCAAGTGATAAGTGATCAAGTAAGATAAACTACAAAACTGTTCATGATTAGGTTTCGGTCACACAGTGCTCCAGCACTCATCCCTCCACCAGTGCACATTTTATCATCACCAATGTCCCCTGATCACCTCCCCTCAGCCTGCCTCTATGGTAGGTACTTTGGCCTCTCTCTCTCTCTCTCTCTCTCTCTCTCTCTTCTCTTACACATTGTGGCTTGCCATACATACATCTAGGGCCTATCATGTAAATCCCTTTGCCTATATTCAATGCTCAGTTCTAGTTGGGATTAGCATTTCCAACAATAAGTATAACACTGGCCCCTTCTTGTCTTACCTAACCTCTGACTCCCACACAGTTGCAGTAGATTCCACCCACTGACAAGTCCTCCTGATCCATATTTTGCCTGGTGTTGGATATTATTATCATACTATTTTTATGTCATGCAAATGAATGCAGTCATTGTTTATCTGTCCTTTTTCCTCTGGCTAATTTCATTTAACATGATACTCTCCATGTCCATCCATTTATAGGCAAATTTCCTAACTTTGCTTTTCCTAACAGCTGCATAGTGTTCCATTGTGTAGATGTACCACAGTTTCTTTATTCATTTCATCTGTTCTCAGGCACTCAGGTTGTTTCCAGATTCTGCCTATTGTGAATAGTGCTGCTATGAACATAGAAGTGCAGATGGTGTTTCTGCTGTGTGTTTTTGGCTTCCCAGGGTATATTCTCAGGAGTGGAATTGCTGGGTCAGGTGGGAGCTCAATTTCCAGTTTTTGGAGCAATGTCCATACTGTGGCATACATCATGCGACAATTAGAATGGGAAGGAATGGGAGTGAAGATAGATGGTCGGCAACTACACCACCTCCGCTTCGCTGATGACATCATTCTAATAACACCAAACATTAGCCAAGTGGCACAAATGCTGGCTGACTTCAACCGAGAATGTGGAAAGATAGGTCTACAGCTGAATCTAAAGAAAACCATGTTTATGAAAAATGAACTAGTTCCAGAGGCCCCATTCACTCTCAATGGAACAAACATCTCTGAATGCAGCAGTTATGTGTACCTAGGTCAAGAAGTCAACATGATGAACGACCTAAAACCTGAGCTGTGCAGGAGGAAGAGAGGCGCCATGGAATGCCTTCAAAGGCATCTAAGAAATAGCTAAAAGGACAAAGAACCTCCGGCTCCGGGCACATCTCTTTGACTCCACCGTTCTCCCTGCATTAACATATGTCTCAGAGACCTGGGCCCTATGAAAGCAGGATGAGAATGCTATTCGGGTCTCCCAGAGAGGAATCAAAAGAGCTATGCTTGGAATATCATGCCTCACTTAAGTGAGATAAGGAATCCGTCACTATTCCAGAATCAGGGACGCTGTCTCATTTGCCAAGGCACTGAAAATCAGATGGGCTGGACATGTAAAGGCGATTTGGAGATGACCACTGAACTAGAGCTGTTACCGACTGGATCCCACAGGATGTCAAAAGATCATGTGGCCACCCACATACAAGATGGGCAGACTTCCTTGTCAAGACCCTGAAGGAACGGTTTGAAGCTCTTCATATTTCTGAATCAACCAGATGCCATTGGACTACACTGGCACATGATAGAGTTAAATGGAAATGTTGTGGCACCGCGTCGAGCAAATCGATGAATAACGGGATTCAAGTGATCAAGTGATCAAGTTCATACTGTTTTCCAAAAGGCTGTGCCAGTTGGCATTCCCACCAACAATGGATGAGCGTCAACAGGACTATCTTTAAGTAGTTTTGCTGTGAGATTAGATTGTTCCTTACTACTATCTAGGGAATTAGCTTCAGTCATTAAAAATAGTGTTTAAAAAGATTCAAAACTAAGAATATAAATGTGTATAGAACAGATTACATCAATAATCTGAAATGGGAAGATAACAAATGGAACATCTGGGGGCTAGAGAAACAGTACAACATTTAATGCAATTGCTTTACAAGTGACTAACCCTGATTCAATCCCCAGGACCACCTTGAACCCATCACAAGCCAGGAGTAAGCCCTGAGCACTACTGATATGGACATAAAAGGGGGGTGGGGAAGGCACAGTTTACTATCCATCAATAATTTGCCTTCAAAATAAAGTGTTGATTCTACAAGCTTGTGTGAAATATGTCTGTAACCAATGATATTCTCAGAAGCATTGTAAGAACTTAGTATCAGTTAAGTATATAACAGTATCTTGTCAACTTTTATTACAATATAATTTAGAGAAATCAATGTGCTTCTAGCAAGGAAAAATCCTAATACTGTGTTAACTGGTGACTGTTCTTAAAATGTTTCCAAATTCACTTCCTGAAATAACAAAACATTTTTTAAAAAGTCTTCTATTTTAGTATCTGAACATTAATATATAGAAAAATATTAAGAAATTTACTTAAGAGAAAAGCTCATTGGAATTAATATTAAAAGCATATGATAGAACAATGTAAGGGCAACAACTAATACTGCCATAATTAAAGATAGAAGAAAGCTTATATAAAAGTTCTACAACCAAAAATCCAATTTTAACAAGTGCTGTATTTAAAATTTTGAGTAAAAAGTTAAAATGTTTAAATAAAAAATTTAAAGAAATTGTTCTCTTTTAAAACTTAACTTTAGAGAAAAACCCGATCTTAGTGAAAACAAAAGTCACCTCTCTGCATGCCTGAAGACTCTGGTTGCATTAGAAGTTTGGGTAAAGTACAACTCAATGAAATTTTCTCCACACAAAATGAAGTAATAAAGTTTGAATTGCTGATTCTTAGAATAAACTTCCTAGTATTTTTGAGAGTCACTATTATGGGTCACATCCTTTGATGCTCAGGGGCTACTCCTGCACTCAGGAATTACTCCTGGTGGTGCTCAAGGATGCCGGGATCAAACCTGGGTCTGCTGCAGGCAAGACAAATGCCCTCCCCGCCGCACAACTGCTCCAGCCCCACTTCCCAGTATATTTAATAAAAAGTTGCTATTTCTAAGGAAATGCCCCAACTTTTCTTTGCCTTTATTGTAGACATAAGCGCAATCACTGTGGTTCTCATCTCTGCCCTTGTGAACTAGAAGCACGGTCTGAGCTCTTCCATCTTCACTGCCTCAGTTAGGAAAGAGCTGGAAAGAGAAGCGAAAAGATCTGAGCGTGCCAGCCTGCTTACTCACACACTTTCACCAGCATCACGATCTGTGAGGGAGAGTTTTGATTAAGAAAGAGCAAAGACAGGGGTCAGGGAGATGGGTTGGTGGCCAGGGTGCCTACTTTTCAGGTAGAAGCTTGTTTATAGCTTGTTCCCTGGGCACTAATACAAAGTTCCCAGCCCCACCACTGCCAGGTAGGGCCCCAGCACCTGGATCTGGAAGCTCCAGCTGGGTCTAAGTATTGCCCCAATAGCCCTCCATCCCCTGAGCAGTGCCTCGGAAGATGCCCATCCAAAAAGAATGCAAAACAAGATAGAAAAAATAGAGATTTGCGTTGATGCCAGGTTAGTGGCTTTGCAAATAGTTTTGCTGCAAAGATAGATGGATTCTCTCCATACAGAAAGGATTGTTAAACTGAAATGGGTTCAACACATATTATAATTGTCTGAACTTATCTTGGTTCTTAAGGAATCTTTACTGTAAAGAAGATTCATGGAGCCCAGTGGTATTTCCTAAAATCAGAATCCTCTAAATAATATCTAGAGCCTATAGGGAAAAGGATCTTTTAAAACTTTTCTCTTTATGGTGATTTTCTTGCTGTTGCGAGGGTCACACTCGTTGACATTCAAGGGCCCACACAGTTGCAGGGATCAAGCCTAGGGTTCAGGTGCATTTGTCACATGCTCTAAAGTTAAACCTTGTTTGTTCTGGGTTCTGATCAATACTCAAGATAATTGCTGTGCATCACCAAAGTTAACCAGTTTTTAAAGTCCTTTTCCTTCTGCTTATAATAAAATCTGCATTACTGAAATATTCCAGTAAAATAAAGAAGCATAGATTCAGAGCTGTTGATTCTCCAAGTCCCCTGCAGCCAATGAGCCTGGGCAGTGACAAGTGACACTTGAACTCAGTGTGTAGCCTTTGTCTCACTTTCATTTGCTTGCAATTAAACATTCACCATTTCTGCAAAGGAAAAACATTTCTCAGCTGCCACTCCTGCACAAAGAAAAAGGGGGAAGTTCTACTTCTCAATCTGTCTAAACATTTCATCTTATTGTGTATCTATTACCATAAGAAAGCACCGCGTGTGTATTTGGATCTAAATCGGAGTCGTTTTGAAGGGCATTAGTTTCAAAGGAAAATACAGAGAGGAGAGTCAAGATCAAAAGAACATTCTTTATGAGAACAATTAGAAGCTTCAGGCCTTGATGTTCTTAATCTTATTTCTGGCATCTTCTACTCACCCAACTGCCCAAGAGTGGACACGTGCAGATCTGCCCATCTGTTCAACAATAAACCTAATTTGTAATATTAACTAAGAAAGGCTTTAGTGGGATATGAATATTTATGTCCATAAGCTTTTTATTTATGGATAAGTTTTTCAACATTTATCTTGAGTGAAATGGCTGATTTCTTCTTTAGAAGAGAGCTCATTTATTGGACAATCAACTAGAGTTAATAGAAAGGCACAGAAAACCAAGAAACATTTTTGACAAGTATGAAAGATACAGATAATCTTATTACAATCCTTCCCACCGATTGTGATGAACTAAATTACTTATATGCATCAAAACAAAATCTAAAGCAGGAAGTGATTATCTTTGCCATTTTAACATTCCTGCCACTTGTATCAACTCTGGGCACTTCTTTTTTCCAAGGAAATGATGACTAACATTTGTTTTGTATGTATTTGCTGAGTGTAAGAAAAGCACTTCGCAGATCTGAGAACAGCCAGGAGGGCAACATAGCCAGAGAGTAGTACACAAAGAGACAGGCAGGAGGAAGTCCCTATGAAGGGACAAATGCCACAGGCCTACACATTTCAGTCAAGATTTAGACTTCACTCCAGGCACGACAGGAAGCCATGGATGGTGGGGAGCAGACAACGGAAGAACTATTTAGTGTCTGTGTTAAAAGAAATCACTCCGATTGGTTAAGGACCAGCTTTGCTAGGATGTTGAAAAAGAGCGATCAGTTAAGCTAAAGTGAATGCTTTCAGGTTTCAAATAATGATAACGAAAACCTGGTCTAGTGTGGCAGCGGTAAAAAGGAGATGGGGCAGGATCAGCAACCAGTGTTGAGAGGCAGGTAAAGAAATGAACTCAGAGTAGGATGAAAGATGCGAAAGGAAAGGGATGAAGGATACTTTCACGCTCCCACCCTCGCAACCACACATGCATTATCTACAAATGCTGTGAGATCCAAATAAGTCAAACCACTATGCATTTCAGCAGCTGAGAATGCCTCGGGGAGTTCCACTGTGTTTCTGATTCATGCAGATTTAAAATCTCAGGACTCTGGGAGTTTTAAGTTAACGACTGAAAAAGAGACCAAGGGCCAGAGAGATTGAACAGAAGGTAGGGCATTTGCCTTGCACATGGCTGACGCAAGTTCAATCTTTGGCATCCCATATGGTCCCCTGAGCATTTCCAGGAGTAATTCTTGTGTGCAGAGCCAGGAGTAACCTCTGAGCATCACTGAATATGGCCCAAAAACAAAACAAAAACAAACAAACAGAAAAAAGAAAGGCCTGAAACCACACTTTGATAACACTGAGGCATGGTAGCTTGGACACCAACACCATAAAATTTAGAGTTATTATAACCTTGTTACTAAACTATGTTTTACAATTTTAAAATGTTGTTATTGACTGTCATTCTGTGCTATGCAGTACTTTTAATAATGTTGTCTCGTGCACATAATTCCACCACTCCACCTAGCTCCAGTGTTCATCACCGTACTCAGTACAATATGGAAACCCAACTGCAGATCAAGAAGCTGTGGTATTTATACACAGTGGTATAATATGCAGTTCTAATAAAGAATACATTTTTTAAACAAACAAACAAAGAATAACAAAGGATGGGAGGGCCAAAAATACCGAACGAACGGTTCGAGGCTCTTCGTATTTTGAAGCAACCAGATGCCATTGGGCTACACTGGCACGTGATAGGGTCCAATGAGACAGCGCAGCGCTGTGCTGACAACAGCATGAAAGCATCTGTGAACTGCTCAGCTCACACCAAGGGCTGGTTGGAAACTGCAGGACTTTAATTCTGTCCCAGAAAACTCCATAAAAAAGATATCTAAATAGGAGGAACTACATTTAAACCTGCCTTTCTCAGTCATGGAAACAGAAGAACAGATCATAAACAGTAGTAGCCCCTTAGTGTAAATTCATGGACGTATCAGTGCTCAGAGCACCAGGAACCTAAAGCTCAAGTGCCATCACCCCCAAAATCCTAAGGACAAGAGGGAGATAAAACAATTCAGCTGAACTAGCAGGGAAGAACAGAAGTTCAAAAAAATTTCTAGAGCTCAGAGTAATTCCCAACTGCATGGAGAAGGATTTCAAGCTAACAATTTCAGCTTTGGGCTTTGGGCATGGAAATTAATCCATCACTGTAAGAGAAGTTCAATCAACTCAAAGAAGAAATGATTCAAAGTATGGAGCAATGCATACAAAGGAATTGAAGGAGCTAAAGAAGACAACAGCAAGACAAAGTCTCAGAACTCTTACTGTGGAGAAGAGAACACTATCAGCACACTCGAACAAAATACAAGCCAGCAGCAACAGTGATGCGCAAAGGAAAAGTAAAGGAATGAAGACTCTAAGTGGATAACAGCAAAGGGTAATAACCTCCAAGCTACAGGAATATCTGGAGACAAAAAGAAAGGTGAGAACAATTTGTGGAAAGGAATAATCACGAGAACTTCTCCAGTCTCTGGAGTGAGGCTTCTGCACAGACTCCAGAGTCTCAAAGTACCAAATAAAATAGATTCAAACAGAAAGGAAACAAGACCCTTAGTACCAAAATGATAAAAACCAGAGAGAGACAGACTCAAAGCCAAAGAACTGAAAGCATTTCCTCTTGAGATCAGGTTCATGCCAAGAATGTCCATCGGATCCACTTTTAATCAATATAATATTAAAGATTCTAAGATTAGCAATCAGAAAAAAAAAAGAAATCAAGGTAACCCAAATCAGAAAAGAACAAATCAAATTATCTTTATTTGCATGTGACATAGTATACAAATAAGACCATTAACACTGTACTAAAAAACTCACAGAATCAATAAAATATATAAAAGTATCTGGCTAAAAGATCTATACACGAAAATGAGTAACTTTGGTTTATGTAAGCAATGAATCAGAGGAAAATGTCTCATTCCTAATAGTGCCCCAAAACATCAAGTATCTAGGAATCAACTTAATAACAAAGAGGTGATAAGTCTATACCATGAAAACTAAGTCATTTAAGAGATAATATTTAAGAAATAAAAAAAAATTCCATGTTCATGGGTTGAGCGTATCAATAGTCTAAATGATCATCCTACCTAATTATTATGTAGATTCAATAGAATCCTCATCCAAATTCAGATAATATTCTTCAAGGATTTGGGACTGTAAATAATTAAGTTTGTATGGAATCAAAAAAACACCCCCTAAGAACCAAAGTCATAATGAGAAATGAGAAACTAGAAGGTATTTCATTACCTAATTTGAGACTATACTATAAAGCTATAGTGATCAAAACAGCATCGTACTATATAAGGACAGTCTGCCTGAACTATTTGTTTGAATGGAGTACCCACAAACAAATCCACGTAACTATGATCAACTTATTTCCAACAAAGGAGCTGGTTACATGGAAAGAAATGTCAGAGGGAAAGAAAGAAATTGACAGAGTATGCCAGATGTGGACAGCAGTGACAAGAAAACGGGTCAAGGGTCTCAAGCACATTGGAAGGGTAAAGGTTGGTGTATCTACTACCTAATCCACTCAGCTAATGCCACTGAAAGCAGAAAATCCAAACTCACAACAATCAAACTTAAAAAATGGTGCCAGTCAAAGAGGCAAACTGGGGGATTAGAGTGAAGTCGGACAATGGGGAAGGAAGCTGACTCTGGATTGAACTGGAACATCACATGCCTAAAACTGAACTATGAATAACTTTGTAAGTCACGGTGGCTTCATAGGAAACTTTTTTATAAAAGGACTTAGGGAGGTTGGAGATTGTACAGCACATATAGCACTTGCCTTGCATGCAGCTGACCCTGGCACCCCATATGGTCCCCTGCGCTCACCAGGAATAGGCCCTGAGCATAGAGCCAGGAGTAAGCCCTGCGGCAGGCGTGTTTGGGTATATTCCAAATACACAAACAAAACACAGGCATTATGAAAGACAGCAACATGTACTCCTGACATGTGCCAGGCATCTGGCATTTTTTTCAGTTTATAAGAGGAAATTTTCAAATTTGCTGACTTCAGTAGTTCCCCAGTTTATCTCTTTCCTATTACAAATAGGTGATATCTAGTGGAATCACATGAAAATTAAGGTTTTTCTTGGCAGAACATTAGAAGTGCCCAGCACACTGCAAAGGATATTGATCCTATTCCTGCACTATCTTATTTCCTTCTCCCTCTGATTCTAGGTGGTGGATGAGCAGTGACAGACAAGGAGCTTTAATTTAGAAAGGTGAGATTGTTGCCAGGGACCAGTCATGCATAATTGAACAAATGGGCTAAAACTGTAATTAAATATGGACTCAAAATACTTTGCATTCACTTACTCCAACACTTCCATTTCACAAATGAGAAAACCGTGTTCTGAGAGGTGAGATGATATCAACTAGCTAAGGAAGGGGAGAAAAGACAAACTTTAGATCCTTGACTGAAAACTCAGGCTTTTACACAAAGCCATTTTCCCTCTACATAATCAAATCAGATGCTGCAGGTACAACAGGAATTAGTATGACGATAAAGACCAGCTGGCCAGCACAGTAAATCAAAATCAATGAGTAAAGGGTGGCTTTAGACAGAGACTTATGAACTGCCTTGTTTCAAACTCATAAACGTCAGACTCCCTCGGCAGGCAGATGGCGGTGGAAGGGCTCTTACACTAAACAGGGCTTAGTACTTGGTGGAGACTGAACTTTTTGAAATTGCCTAAATTAGCTATGTCACGCTATCAGAAATTAAATAGGAAGCATTTAGATGCCATATATACTCTGCATGTCAATATTAATCCCATAGCTCAAGTGATATAACTGAGAAGCACGTTCAGTCAATTCTCCCAGAAACTGAAAACAATGCAAAACACACTGAGAAAAAGTCTCAAGGCTGATTGCACGCAGAAGCTCAGGACAACTGTGTGCAATGACTATACCTTATCTTTATGCTCAGAACAACTGTGTGCATTGAACACACCATATCTTTATGCTCAGAACTGTGTGCAATGAATATGCCATATCTTTATGCTCAGAACAACTGTGTGCAATGAACACACCATATCTTTATGCTCAGAACAACTGTGTGCAATGAACACACCATATCTTTATGCTCAGAACAACTGTATGCATTGAACACACCATATCTTTATGCTCAGAAAAACTGTGTGCAATGAACACACCATATCTTTATGCTCAGAACAACTGTGTGCATTGAACTCACCATATCTTTATGCTCAGAACTGTGTGCATTGAACACACCATATCTTTATGCTCAGAACAACTGTGTGCATTGAACACACCATATCTTTATGCTCAGAACAACTGTGTGCATTGAACACACTATATCTTTATGCTCAGAACTGTGTGCAATGAATACACCATAAATTTATGCACAAAAAACTGTGTGCAATATATATACCATATCTTTATGTTCATAACAACCGTGTGCAATGAATACACTGTATCTTTATGCTCAGAAAAACCATGTGCAATGAATACACCATATCTTCAGGCTCAGAAAAACTGTGTGCAATGAATACACTATATCTTTAAAGAGTAATTTTCCTTTTTGTGTTTTTTTTAATCCCAATAACCCCATAGGATAAAAATGCATGAAGAAATGACCGGCTACTAAGGATCTGCAGACTTATCCAATAACTTTATTGACAAAGAGTTAAAATCTATTTTTTCTTAAATTAAAAGCCAACATCATTATTGTGCCATTTTCTTATCTCCAACTGATTTTTTCATTTATTGGTGAATAAAGAAGATTTTTCTGTGACAAAAATAATAAACAGTGAAGGAAGTAGACCTGGTAGTGGGATGGTGCTAGAACATTAATCCCAAAACTCAACTATGAATAATTATGTAAATCATAGTGTCTTAATAAAAAATTAAAATTAAAAAAGAGTTCACATTGCTCTCCACAAACCATAAAACTGCAACTATATCAACTGTGAAGAACTAACTTCCGGGTTAAGTGACAGGGCAGTCACTAGTTACACTGGTCTTGCAGTGGCTTACATCAAGTTTAATGCCCAACACCATATATGGTCTTCCCAGCCCTACCAGGAGTGATCTCTGAGCACCAATGGGCATAGCACCCAAACCAAAACAAACTAAACAAAACCCTGAGGCCCAAGTAAACTTATCTCACTATGTTAGTGAACACAAAAGACACGTGTGAGACAGTTCACACATTTCACATTTTATAAAGTGAAATAAATAATTCCTGCTTTCTTTTTTAAATTTATTTACTCAATTGCTTATTTGCTCAACACACATAATTTTGGCTCAGTATTCTTTGTATGCTATAGTTTCATAAAAATTAAATTCCACTTTTGGAGTGTTCATAAATATCTGTTAGTAATCCCAGAATTACTTGGTAAAAAGAGATAGTAGGATTGTAATTTAAATATTCAAATGAATGATAAAATTTTAACAGCTTTCTATCAAAGAACTGCCTCATATTGGTGCTAATAAACTATTTATTTCCCCTCATAGAAGCACAATCAGGTTATTTCTATGTTCACCCAACTCTTTCCCACAATTATTGATATGCAAAATAAAATGGTATCTCATATACATTTATTTCTTGTATTTTTAATTCAAGTAAATGTATTTTGATTTCTATATTTGCACATATTTTGATAATCATAGGAGTCTTTTTTATTATCTCTTAGTAAAGCAAATACCATTAGATATCTTCCTGAATAGCAAAAAAAAGCAACTATATTGAAATAAAAGTAAATTAATTGCTTTCTAAGGTGAAAAAGGTTGATTAAGACTGGAATTTGAGATACACTTACTGTATGGCATAACAAACATCTTTCCCTTTACGTTTATCACTTAAAAAGACTAGTAAGTTTAACAGTTTTCTTGTTGAATTATAGAAATTACGCTTAGATGGTAAGAGAAGTTGAAAAACAAATCACTGAAGTTTGAAATTACTCTGTGTATTATTTCACCTTATTAGTGAAACGAATATTAAAACTTTCATGTCTTATGTATGTGAAAGCATTATTAGCAATACATGTTAACATACAACATGAGCATGAGCTCATGAGGGTACTGTTATGGTGGACACAGACAGTACAGTTAGCAAAATTTTGCTAATTTTTTACAATGCACCATAAGTACTTTTTAATATTTTATTCTACCACCGTGAGATATACAGTTACAAAGATGTTCATAAGATGTTCATATTTGGGGTTTCAGTCATACAATGTTCCAGCACCCATCCCTCCACCAGTGCCAATTTCCCAGCACCAATGTCCCCGATTCCCTCCACCCTCCCCCAGGCTGCCTCTGTGGCAGGTTCTTAAATTCTTTCTCTTTCTCTCTCTCTCTTTATCTTTTCCTGCCCTTCCACATTGTGAATTACAATACATAAAGAGGTTGTCATGTGTATCTTTTTGCCTGTATTTAATGCTCAGTTCTAGGTGGGTATCAGCACTTTCGACAATTATTAGCATACTGTTCCATTCTCTGTCTTACCCTCTGACTCCTACACCTTTGACAAGACCACCTGTTCCATGCTTGACTGACCTTGGATTTTGTCATTTAGAGCCCTAGAGAGTAAAGGTCATTTGGAAGCAGGATTCACATGAAGCAAATTCAATGGACTATGATTTTGAAACCAAGAAATTAGAGATGAAGAAACACATCCTATAGAGGTGTTTCTACAGGATGAGTACCACATAGAGTAAAATACTGGCATTTTTCATAACAAATTACAATGGTACTGATTATGTGCATTTAATTTTCATTGTATTATTAGCTGTGGTTGCTGTGAGGCCACAATTTGTACTGGGGCTACTGGCATTTGGCTCACTCTGAAGGCCACTGGTGGCTTTGTTCCATGGGACCAGGAAGTGCCAGGATGGAGTCCTAGCCTCCTGCATACAGAGCATGTGCTCCAACCTAGAGCTCCGATACCCTGATTATTGCATTTTAAGACAAATTAATTAGATCAAACAAATCTTTTATGATATACTGCAATAAACAGCAGACCCTCTTTGACCACAATAAGAAATCAGCAACTCATTTTATCACAAATTTTAGAGCTTAGGTTAAGTATAATGAAACTTATGCTTATAATGGAGATCAACCACAAAAGCAAGGATCAAACTTTTACCTCCTGGGACCATCATGTCAGCATTATCAAATATCTAGAAATAAAGTTCACTTGTAATTAAAACAGTTCACTAATCCTGACTTCTCTTATTAGTCTCTTAAAAATAATATTTAGATTCTGCCTGCTTATCTGACTGTGATCTGTGTAATCGTTTTCAAAGAAATCTGAATGCTGTCCTTGACCTTTGATTATCTGTGCAATGAACCCTGGAGTCAGTTGAAGCAACATCCATCATCTGATAAATTATTCAACCGAAGGCACCTAACACCCAAGTGCTTAAAAATAAATTTGAATCAAGTTAAACATGAAAGCTTTGGTAAGTCAAAGAAAATAATAAAAAGATGCTTAAATATTTAGCTCATAATGTCAAGCTGACATATTTCACTCCCGTTTTAGTTTATTCATCTAGCACAGTTTGTTTAGTTATTCTCTCATGTAGTATGGCAGGGTTAGTATGTGATCTCTGCCTCCTACTTAAATAATCTCTTTCTCAAAGAATGAAATCTAGTCAAATTCCGATTAGAGTTTTCCAAGATGGCAGTGATTAGGAAATTATGGTAATTCTGAATCCCCCAAATATGAACAAGTGTTTCAAGTTTCTGAGGCTATAGATAATAAAGCTTATTTCTTACACAAAACCCACTCAGCTCAATGTATACTGGCCAGTACCAAAATAGGATGTAATAAAGCCAATGGCATGATATTATTTATCAGGCAGCAGCCTTAGAGTTCATACAGGAAATTACAAAGATACAAGTCTCAGGGTTACCAAGGGTCTGCTCTGCCAGGACATCTCACAGAGCATTAAAGAGACATTCATTTGCCCGACAAGGCTTTGAGCAGTACCTACATGCAAATGCGAGGTGTTCTAGTGATGAGTTTTTACGAAGGAAACATGGCGAGTGGCACTCCTGAAGGATTTACTAAAGTTATGTTTTAATCTAGTATTCTTAGAAGCAGCAGTAATTTCCTTAGAAAAAAGTGGGAAAGATAGTTTTATTTTGTACAGCATCAGTGCTTAAAATTGAAATGAAATCCCTGCTACTGCTTTTGGAGCCTGTTCCTAAAGTGTCAATCAAACAAACAAGGTTTGCAAAATACACTGCATGTCTGGTAGCCTTTTGAATAACACTGATATACAGATGAGGTGTATTATTCTCACATATTATGTAACACCAATTATATCTGATTATTGTTAAGACCAAAGACAATTCATTTACCCTTTAGCCTAATAAATTTCAGTAAGAAGTTACTACAAAGAGCAGTTTGATTCATAAGATCAAATTCATGCAAACACTTAGGTCCCTTATCTCGTCCATCTCAGTTCCTGACAAAAGAGACAAGAGTCCATCAAAGCAGTCACGTGTGTCCCAAAAAGATGAACTTACCAAGACAGGAAAAGAAACAAGAGAAACTAGAGATCTAGATTTTTAAAAAACTAAACACAAAAGGGATGGCAGGAGGGAGGAAGGACAAAAGGACAGAAGGAAAGAAGACAGGGAGGGACAAGGGCAATAGAAGGGAGATGAGGAGGAGGCAAGGAACAGAAGGGAAGGATGCAGAGGGTATTCTGCTTGCTCATAATCTGAAAGCGATGTCCCAAATATTCCCAAGGAGGCCAGGAATTGGAATTCAACTGAGATATAAAGATACAGATCCTGTATCACAATTGGCAGCTACTTCTCTGGCAGTGTTCTTGAACTTCAAGTCAGGCACCAACTGCCAAAAAAATAAAACAAAATAAAAATGACACTGACACAGTGATTAATTCACTTGAGCAAGCAAACACCTAGCAGATGGGTCTATCAGATGGATCTTCCACCTAGCCAAGCCTCGGGAAACGCATTACAAATCTTATCCATATCAGCCTTAGCATAGTCCTGGAATTCATTCATTCCTCCACCACCGGATCGCTCTACAGAATCAGTTCTGATAGTCCACCTACAGTCCTGGGTTTCTACTCTTCCCTGCCTTCAATCTGTTTCACATTGCTGCAAGCAAAGTTGTCCACCTCATGCAAACTTAAAGCCTTTTTTTGTTTGTTTGTTTGTTTGTTTGTTTTTTGGCTTTTTGGGTTGCTCCCAGCAATGCTTAGGGGTCACTCCTGGCTCTGCACTCAAGAATTACTTCTGGTGGTGCTCAGGGGACCTTATGGGATGCCAGGGATTGAACCCGGGTCAGTTGTATGCAAAGCAAACACCCTCCCTGCTGTACTAGAATAACTACAATAATCTGTAATTCTTCATTAAAAAGCATAACAAGAATCCTTTCTTAAAGACCAAACTGCTTATGACAAGTGCCCCTGTGGCCCTCTCCACACTCTTCCTCTCCATTTTCTCTATTTTTAACCGCACATTTCTTTGTCTCTGACTGGCCATTGGGGTTTCCTCATACTGCTTCTGCCTGAAATGCCACTATTTGTCTCCAATCCTGCTTTATATCTCAGTTTCAGTAACACTTGTTCAAGAAAAGCATGGTGACAGACCGTTTCCATGTCGTCAAATACGCAGTCCAGATCCTGCATGACGATTTCCATCATACACTTAATGTGGGGTGGTATAGGAATGCTCTGATCTTTGAGCACTATCATTAAACTCAATGAAGAGCGAAAGTGCATAGTCTGTGAAAATAGTTTTACTGCAGCACCCAGCCAATTTATGGTGCAGTGAAATACATTCATTGTTTTAATGATAACTGAACGTCTCGGTGAGGTCATCGACACACAGTTAAGACCAAAAGTCCTTCTTTCTGTTCCCCAGAAACATGTTCCTCAGTCTGGATGATGAAATTAAACTATTTTCAATTTTGTAATGAACAAATTTGATTTCGTAAATTTAAGCTCTCTAGAATTATTTGCATCCTGTAAAGGTGGCCATTAAGCAGAGGGTTCATTTGTATCTTCTTTGGGTTAAATCAGAAACTTAGAACTTCACTGCTAAATTGGGATTAGCAATTTTCAATAATAGCTCCCTCATTATATGTGAAAGAATCTCAGGAAACCTGTAGAAGGTCAGCCAGCAGGTTAGTGGACAAGGAGGGACAAAAATCAGCTATTTCATCCCCAGTACAACTGTCCACCCATAACTATGCAGCAGTTTCTGTTTTATGACTCCATCCTTATATTAGAAATTTGCAAGTACACATAAGAGAAACATCTCCAAATAGCTGATTTGGCCACAATGCACCTCCTGCTTTCAAATATTTTAGAATGGCAACAGTACAAATATGAGAAAAATTGGGTTTATTTGCAATTCACAATGGGTGTCTAAGTAATGGTGCCTACGTCCCTGGCTTCTCAGTATTCTGAAGCAAAGAATTACTCCAATTAACTCTTACTGACCGTGCAATTTCTGAAAACCCCAGCAGACAGGTTTTGAGGAGGCGAGGCGGAAGTGTATGGAAAGTCGGGACTGTGCAGGAGCTGTTACAACGAGGTAGAGCCTGTGGCCCTGGACGCCTCACTCCCCTCTCTATGCTTCACTTTCTTCATCTGCAAAATCACAAGATTGTCAATGGACTGCAAGATTCCACTAAGTGCTCTGATATATGCGCCTTGTGACTGCTCTTCTAGGTGGAGGATCATAGCGTGTTCCCACTGTCAAATGAGTCTAGGGCACTAGACAAGTAAAATTCCTCTGCACTAATAACTGAGATCCCTCCTAACTTTGGCTGCAGTGAAGCTAAAAGATTAGATGACTACAAGAGTATGCTACCCGCACGGCAGAGCCTGGCAAGCTACCTGTGTCGTATCTGATATGCCAGATACCAGTAACAATTATAGACCTTATTCCCATGACCTGATGGAATGGTTTGAGGCTCTTTATGTTCCTGGAGCAAGCAGGTTCCCTTGGGCTCTACTTGCATGAGACAGGTCATATGGAGATGTTACTGGTGCCCGCTCGAGCAAATCGAAGATGAACGGGAAGACAGTGATACAGTGATAGACAGTTACAATTCTTTTTTGGAAATAGGAATTAATACATTTAACAGCACCAGATTAGCCTGAAAGTATAATTTGCAACAAAGTATTCATAAACATTTGCATTTAGTTGAAGAAATTGACTACAAATACCATTCACATATACCACAATTCATCTCAGTTTCATCAATAGACTTTCGTATCTTAAGCTCTAAATTCACAGAATTTTAATTGTCTTTATTATCAGTATTTTAATGGTCTATCATGGTTGACTTCCATTCCATTGGCTTCCTCAGTTTATATAGACATAAAAAACTGACAGCAATGAAAGCTATTTTCTTAGTGTTGCGAATGTTGTCAAACTATTCTGATTATTGATTAAATGACCTTGTATACTTTACAATGCATAGAATTATTAAAGTCTGAGAATTCGCTCTGCTTTCTCACTTATTTCCTTTCCTCTTTTTCTTCTTCAATCTAATTAATATTCCTGACTTACTTACTGTATGCAAACAGTCTTCCCAACACCTATGAAAAACCTATGAAAAGAAGAGAGTAAAGGCCACCCTTACATTGTCCAAATAAATAATCAGCATACTCATAAAAATAAGTACAATTTTATTTTCAAAGGTGACAGATGCTTAGGTGGAAAGATTGAAAAAAATTAAGGGGAGATTGGGAATGTTAGAAATGAGGGGGTATGGTTGCGATTTTAAACGGGAGGACAGCGTCATGAGAAAGCTGTAACAAAGAACTGTAGGCATGAGGTCAGGAGCTTCTGAAGTGATCTTGGTTAAGAGTATTCCAGATACAAGGGTGTTTGACCTATCAAGGAAGGACAAGAAGCTCACAGGGCACAGAAAGAGCAGAAGTCATTCTGTGCTCCTGAAATTTTCCATCTTCTTTTGGCCCATACCACACTGTTGAGGAGCCATGGAGATCCCCAACAATATCAGGGAAAGAGTTCCCTTTTATCTCAAGAACCAGCATCAGACAGACAAACCATGAGTTCAGCGTAGTTCCAATAAGCATTTACTGATCACCAATAATTAAACTAGCTCCACTCCTATGATCCAAGAAAATGGGATTTCCCAGACCTATAGCACTTGGCCAGACCTCCAACATACACTCAGGCACAAATCTCCCGCCAAAACGGATGACTTTTGCCCAAGTCAGTCCTTTTTTTATATACCCAAAAGCCAGAATCCTTTACTTCAGGGTGGGTTGCATTACAAAGATCAACGAATCAGCTTTTAGGTATAGAAGTTAGGTGGTGCCACACCTCTGGCTCAGGTCTTAACAAATGATAAGGCCAGGGCCTAGTTTCTGCCTAGGAGTATATCTCTTATGTCAAAACACTGGGGAGAGAGAGGGATGGTATAAAGAAATAACATTTTAATGGATGTATATTCATGGGGAGAATCACACCATAATTTCATCAACTTCATGCAATCCAGATGGTACCCACAAGGTCCTTCTTATTTCTACTCTGTAGCAGGGTAATTCTGAGTGTCCTGTCCTCTGTTTACTGAGAGGGTCATGCTTGCTTGCCTAAGGCAAACTAGCAGGATCCCTTCTTTGATCTTGGCAGAGTTGATAAATGGTAGTCTCAAGTAGCCAGGGGGATGGTCTCCTGTAAATTCTAATTGTTCCCAGCTGGGACCAGTGTGTATTAAGAGGAATTGTGCTCAATCTAGATAGCATTGAAATCATAGTACAGATTATATTAATATCCCAAGGTTATTAATTCAGAGTCAAAATAACTCTTGTACTGCCATACTCTGTCAGTGTTTATATAAAAGAGAGATCTCAATAGCATGAACCTTGGCTTAAAGACATGTAAATAGCTTAAACTGTAAGTAGGTTAAAGAGCAAAGATCCAAAGCTAGCTAGGCCCTGTCATCCAACACCCCACTTTTGATTACCAATTTCAAATGGAATTTTTGAAATATGATTTTGAGTAGCCTACTGGAATCTTAGACTTATCAAGAAGCACAAAAATCAACATTCTGAGATTTGAAAGTCGACCTATACCATATTCTGTGACTCATACACATTTTATGTCTCTAGAGTTCCCACAATATATTTGACAATTAGCTGTTAAGTGATTGGGTAAATACGCAATTTAATAGAAGATGATGTCATGACAAAGAAATCAAGTAAAAAGATCTTCATTTTGAAAATTTAGAGATTGGGCACAAAGTGACTTATTATATGCCAATGAAGAAAAATTCCAAAATTCATAGCAAACATTCTTTTGAAATGTCACTGTTCCACTTGGAATTTATTACACTGTCCATTTCATTTAACTTTCTTCCAAAAGTGAAACAATCATGATTATTATGCAGTCTGCATGGGATTTATCTATATTAATGCCACACAACAAAATACAGAGGGGACAAGAGAGAGTACAGAGAGTAAGCCACTTGTATTTGGTTGGATGCCGAAAGCTATACGGTCCCAAGCCCAGTCCTGAGTGCAGAGTTAGGAGTAAGCCCTGAGCATTGCCAGGCGTGGTCCAAAATAAATTAATAAATACTCATACACTGTGTTATGTATGTATGTATGTATGTATGTATGTATGTATGTATGTATGTTTGTATGTTTGTATGTTTGTACATATGCGTGTATGTATACATATGTATGTATATGTATGTATGTATGCACATACATATGTTTATGTGTGTAGTGCATACCTTGTGATACCTAGGTAAATGATGAGCAGTTAGCTTCTCCCAAGTACAGATCTTATTTCTGCCTAGTTTCTTGCATAAAGATGCTCCAGTTACGTCACAAACACAACATAAGGAGGCGCAACTCTACCTTGCCCAGTTGCTCCTTTTTGCCAAAGCCTGTGGCAGCCGCAATGCTTCCTGCCCCCTCCACCGTCTTCTGGGCTACTGCAGTCACTCCTGTCACCACTGCCTCGCCCACATTTGTCACTTGCTCTTTGGTCTTCTCAGCCACTGGGATAAATCAAGAGCAAGAAGAGATTATGGGATGGTGCAGAAATGATCAGAATAATTTCACTTCCTCCAGTATTCAACTTCCAAAGGCTTATACCTTAGAGAACTGGGGTAGAAAGAATCTAAGACATTACTAACTGAGCACGATGTGGTCAAACATGGAATCTTTCCTAAGATTCTGCTGAAATTATGTGGATATTGAAAGGCTCCCCTAGGGGGCCAAGTGATAGTACAGTGGATAGGGCACTTGCCTTGCATGTGGCTGACCCAGGTTGGATTCGGTATCCCATATGGTCCCTGAATACTGCCAGAAGTAATTTCTGAGTGCAAAGTAAGGAATAACCCCTGAGCATCGCCAGGTGTGACCAAAAAGCATAGATAAATAGGTAGATAGATCGATAGATAGATAGATAATAGACAGACAGACAGACAGACAGATAGATAGATAGATAGATAGATAGATAGATAGATAGATAGATAGATAGATAGATAGATAGATAGATGAATAAATAAATAA
The DNA here is from genome assembly GCA_021461705.1 of Cryptotis parvus. Classification (NCBI taxonomy): domain Eukaryota; kingdom Metazoa; phylum Chordata; class Mammalia; order Eulipotyphla; family Soricidae; genus Cryptotis; species Cryptotis parvus. The sequence continues at coordinate 26,499 of JAJIBD010004241.1, read as the reverse complement.
ATAAATAAAAATGGTTGCCCTGGTTTAATAATAAGGAACATATATTTTATCAGGAAAGCTTCTCTTACAGATTCCATGATCTAATGCTCAATATGAATCATTTCAATTTCATTATCAGTTTTTTAATCTTACTCCACCTGTTCATTTTCACACCTTCTGAGGAACACATGCCCTCATATAAGTCACTACCAGAAACAAATAAAGACTACCAGATGCACATCAAAGAACTTACATTGAACTCCTAAAACTTCAGGTAGTTTAAATAGAAAACTTCATAATAAAATTTATGTGCAACTATTTTAAATGGGAAAAAACCTAGACACTGAATATTTAAATAAAAAGGATTATTGGAGTCATGATTTCTTTTCAAAAACACAAAATAAAATATGGTAAATCTACAGATAGTTTTAAGCTAAAAATTTCAATTTAGGTTTGGATTAAGAAGCACATCAAATTTTAAACCTCATCTTCAAAAACATCTTAAAACTATAGCCAATACAGCTACTAAAGTTATGTTTCTCTAATTTTTACATAATACCACAGAACTGAAGCACCAACAAAAAACATTCATTTCTACAATTAAACATTTAGACTTTAAGATCAAAACAGTGATTGATGGAGAAAAGAGTGGATAAATCCAAATCAAATCAAGGGTCAGAAACTTGGTGAAAATGGAAGTAGATATTTTGCTGGTGAAATATGCAGATGCTGAGGTTTAATGATGCGCAAAGGAAAGGCAGACGATATTAGATACAGTTAATCCAGTTCATACGTCCACCAAGGTAGCTGAAATAGCAGACTGAGAACAGCAAAGGCTTACAAACACATAACGCTGCAGGGCTGGAGCTCTAGTTCAACAGGAAGGACGTTTGCCTTGCACACGGCCACCTAGGCTCTATCCCAGGCATTCCATTGAGTCCCCAGACCCAACACCAGGAGTAATTCCTGATTGCAGAGCCAGGTATAACCCATAAGGGTTATTCCTTATGGAGATAACCCTTATTCCCATCACCATAAAAAAAATCACCATCACCATCACCATCATCATCATCAACCATCACCATCACCATTACCATCATCATCATCATGCAGCTGCAACTTGAATACATGTCTTCAAAGTGTAAGTGAACTTCTTTTTAAGAGCTCCTGGAATATTATTAAAATTTTGAACACCAAAAGCTTCTGCACCTCAAAAGAAACAGTGACAAGGTACAAAAACAGTCTACAGAGTGGGAAAGAATATTCACCCAATACTCATCTGATAAGGGGTTAATCACTATCACTACCACTATCTTCCCGTTAACCATCTATTTGCTAGAGCGGGCACCAGTAATATCTCCATATGTCCTGTCTCATGCTAGTAGAACCCAAAGGCATCCGCTTGCTCCAGGAACATAAAGAGCTCAAACCATTATATTAGGTCATGGGAATGACCTAATATAAATGTTACTGGTATTTGACATATAAAATACTACACGAGCAGCTTGCCAGGCTTGCTGTGCAGGTGGCATACTGTTGTAGTCACCTCTAAATAAAGCATATATTGATGAACCGCGTGGCCGCTAGCGGCCGCAAGAGCCGGGCTGTGATAGTCTGGTCTGCTGGGTGGAATTGTGACAAGAGGGAAATCCAGATGTGGAAAATGGCGGGCCCCATGGAGTAGGGGAGGGTGGTCTGGCTTGTTGTGAGGCTCTGCTGGGTGACAGGCCAGAGCTAGAACCCGCCATGCCTCCCTGGCGCTTCACAAGCAGCTGGGCACAGGGAGAGCAAGTAGCAGCTCCGCCCCACGTCTGAGAGTCTCTGGTTCAGCATACCTGAAATAACCTCTGAAACTGAGGATTGGGGATTTTGGTATCCAGGATATATCAGGCACTGGTAGAATGTTACAAGTAGAAAACAGCCAACCTCATCAAAAATGGAGAGAAGAAATGAACAGAAACTTCAACAAGGAAGAAATTCGAATAACCAAAGGACATATAAAACTGCTCATCATCACTAATTATCAGGAAGATGCAAATTAAAACAACAATGAGGTATCTCACACCACAGAGACTGGCACATACCCAAAAGAGCAAGAACAACTGGTACTGGCATGGATAAGGGGAGAAAGGGGCTCTCATCCATTGTTGGTGGGAATGTCAACTGGCTTAGCCTCTTTGGAAAACAATATGGACATTCCTCCACAAACTAGAAATTGAGCTCCTGTTTGACCTAGCCGTAACACTCCTGTGAATATACCCTGGGAGGTCAAAACACACAGCAGAAACACCATCTGCACTTTTATTTTCAGAGCAGCACTATTCACAATAGCCAAAATCTGGAAACAACCAGAGTGCCTGAGAACAGATGACTAGATAAAGAAACTTTAGAACATCTACATAATGGAATATTATACAGCTGTTAGGAAAAATGAAGTTATAAAATTCACATATAAATGGATGGATATGGAGAGGATCATGCTGAGTGAAATTAGGCAGAAAGAAAAGGACATATATAGTAAGACGGAATTATTTGCAGGATATGAACAAAAGAAAATAGTATAGTCAGATGGAGGCGTGGTCGTCCCTTCCCCCTCCATCTTGTCGGGCCTGGTGGCCCTGCGGCGAGCTGCCCACGGGCCAGCACAGGGCCTCACGGAAGGCTGGGGAGGCTGGCGCCGGCTTGCGCCGGGCCTAGCTGACCATGGAACCCCGAGGAGGGCAGATGGGTTTTGGGAGTGGGCCCGTCGCCTCTGAGGGGGTCCCCGAAGCAGCCGGATGAGACTCGCCCACCACACTAGCCACCATTTTTGCTGTCCAGACGCTGTGAAACGGCCTCAGACCAGATCAACAGAGCAAAGCCAGTTCGAGCCCAGGTAGGCGGCTCCAAGAGGCGGGAATCACCGGAAGTCGCCAGATGGAGGCGTGGTCGTCCCTTCCCCCTCCATCTTATCGGGCCTGGTGGCCCCTGCCGGCGAGCTGCCCACGGGCCAGCACAGGGCCTCACGGAAGGCTGGGGAGGCTGGCGCCAGGCTTGCGCCGGGCCTAGCTGACCATGGAACCCCGAGGAGGGCAGATGGGTTTTGGGAGTGGGGCCCGTCGCCTCTGAGGGGTCCCAGAAGCAGCCGGATGAGACTCGCCCACCACACTAGCCACCATTTTTGCTGTCCGGATGCTGCGAAACGGCCTCAGACCAGATCAACAGAGCAAAGCCAGTTCGAGCCCAGGTAGGCGGCTCCAAGAGGCGGGAATCACCGGGAAGTCGCCAGATGGAGGCGTGGTCGTCCCTTCCACCCTCCATCTTGTCGGGCCTGGTGGCCCTGCCGGGCGAAGCTGCCCACGGGCCAGCACAGGGCCTCACGGAAGGCTGGGGAGGCTGGCGCTCGGCTTGCGCCGGGCCTAGCTGACCATGGAACCCCGAGGAGGGCAGATGGGTTTTGGGAGTGGGCCCGTCGCCTCTGAGGGGTCCCAGAAGCAGCTGGATGAGACTCGCCCACCACACTAGCCACCATTTTTGCTGTCCGACGCTGCGAAACGGCCTCAGACCAGATCAACAGAGCAAAGCCAGTTCGAGCCCAGGTCACAAGGGGGCAGTGAAACAGTAATGTCTTTTAATGCATTGCAGTCAACGAAGAGCAGGAAAGTTTGTTGGGAAGGAGATATAAAGAGGAAAGAAATGACATACAGAACTCGCCAAGTGGTTGAGGTGCGGGAGGCGGGAGGGAGGTGGGGACATTGGTGATGGGAGATGGGTTTGGGCGGAGGGTGCGTGTTGGAACACTGTAGAACCAAAAGCTCTACATAGCATCTTTCAATAAAAAAAAAGGTGGAATCTTCCACAAACATGTAGGAATCAGTGGTTGGGTAGGACAGAGAAGAGAACAGTGTGCTAATATTTGTCAAAAATGATAATACCAGTCTAGAACTGAGCATTGAATATAGGAAAAAAGATATACATGATGATCTCTGAATGTATGTATTGCAATCCACAATGTGTAAGAGAAGAGATAAAGAATTTGCCATAGAGTCGGGCTGGGGGAGGGGGGAGGGAAGTGGGGACATTGGTGTTGGGAAATGGGCACTGGTGGAGGGATGGGTGCTGGAACACTGTATGACGGAAACCCAAACATGAACATCTTTGTAATTGTATATCACATGGCGGTGTAATAAAATATTTAAAAAAAAAAAGAAAAATAGTATAATGCCAATATCCAAGGCCAGGCAAAACATGGATCAGGTGGTCTTGTCAATGGGTAGAAACAACCCAAGTATGTGGAAGACAGAGGTTAGGTAAGACAGAGAAGGGAACAGTGTGCTAAAAATTGTTGGAAATGATACCAGCCAAGAACTGAGCACTGAATGTAGGCAAAGTGATCTACATGATAACCTCTAAATGTATGTAATGCAAGCCACAATGTGTGAGAAGGAAGAGAGAGAGAGTAGAGAGAGAAAGAGAGAGAAAAAGAGTTAAAGAGGCTGCCATAGAGGAGGCTGGGGAGGGGGAGAGAATCAGGGGACATTGGTGTGGGAAATGGGCACTGGTGGAGGGATGGGTGCTGGAACATTGTATGAGTGAAACCCAAACATGAGCATCTTTGCAACTGTATCTCACGGAGTATAATAAAAATACTTTTAAAAAGTAAATAAAAATAAAAACTATAAAAATAAACAAAAATAAAATTTTGAACATATATCTAAAAATGTTTATTGCCAATTTAATTCATAATTAAAGTATTATTTCTATTAAAAATCAGCAAAAATCAAAATATTTTTCTTAATTATTTCAAGGTCAATATAGATAAACTCTTTTTTATCAATCTGGTCATTAATGCTCACACAGCCTAGTTCTTGCATTTCCTAGTCAAACCATCATGATGTTTGTCTTTATTGATCCTCCACACACTCGTGTTTTGACTGCGCTCCACAGAGACCTGCCCATTCCATTCCCACTTTTCAGGAATTTGGAGTATTGAGTGTTGTCTTTTTCTAGGCAAACAGACATATTTTCTTGTTACGCTTTGTGTGTATCTTTTATGTCCACTCTAGGAAAGTTCCAGTCTTAAAACCAAAGACTTACACTCTGTCAGCTGTTTTATGGTGTGTGCTAGTCACTCACATGATTACTGCACAAATTCCATACCTTTAGCAGTTAATGGCTAACCAATGAGGACAAAACAATTGGGTTTATGGTACACTGAGGAGTTTTCAGGAGCCCAGGCTTACTATTTGGTCTTGAGCAGTGTCAGGAAGCTAACACAACCTTGAAAGGTCTTTACAGGTGTCGCAATACTTGTTTTCGCACCTTTGGTGAAGATGGAGATGGGCCATAAATGACTAGCCATGATGCCAAGATCAATACGAATGACAGAAAATCATACCGCAAATCAATGTTTTAACACTTCGGGAGTGATGAACCTATACAAATAATAAATCAGGTTCCCAAATAGTCAAATTTTTTCATCTTTTCTAAGAAAAGAATGCAGTGAAAATTTTGCTTGAAAGAGGATCTTTTAAGTCATATGCAATAAAAATAAAATCTGGTCTTCTTGTAGACTCTGTTTCTGTCAGCCATGAAGGTTAAGTTTATGTCTATAAATGCTTGTTTGTTTTGTTAGTTTTGATTTTGTTTTGGGGTCACACCTAGAAGTGCTAGTGATACTCCCAGGTGCATGCTGGGGTCACTGTATATATTTCAATGATTAGATTTAAATTGACTTAATAAAGGAAAAATAAAAATCCAGAATGAAAACATGTCTTCAATATTAGGATACATTTAAAAGATTTACCTTCGACATTAGATCATAAAATAAAAGTGCCCAATTTTGAATTGATATTAACCTAATAGATTAGAAAAAAAAACAAATGGATTTACACTATGAATGGTTTAATTAGGAACTTTGTAACATGTTAAAAGCTTTATATAATAAATTTAGTTAAGACCTAACCTCTGATATACTTTGTTTATAAAAATGCCTTTAGACCATTTTATCAGAAAAAAATAGGTAATCAACATTCACTCCTTATGTTCCATTCACATACATGCCATTCAAAAATTCAAATTAAATGCATTTCCATAATTTTATCTAACATGATACATGAAGTTACAATGCACAATAGGTAAGAATTCTCCACCTAACTACGCATACATTATTAATGAACTATAAGTCAAACAGTAACAAGACATCATCTCACACCTCGGAGAATACCTATTACCAAAAAAAACAAAAAAAAAAAAAAACAAGAAGTGGAGGGAACGATGTAGAAAGAATTACTGAAATGGAAATTGATGCAGCTATTTGGAAAGCAGTAAGAGGACACCTCAAAACACTAAAGAAATCGACTCTGTATGATTCAGTTATCCCATTTCTGTGTTTTTATACCAAAACACACAAAAAATACTACTGCAAGGGATAGATATATGCACCCAGGTTTGCTGCGGTGTTGTTTACGACAAGTGCTGAAAACATAAGCTCCCATCAACTGACAAAGCAGTGAAGATCTGGGTCTGAGTCATACACACACACACACACACACACACACACACACACACACACACACACACACACGCACGCCACTATTCAGTTACATAGAATGACAAAATCATGCTCTTTGGGGGCAACCCGGTGAACCTTAGACGACAGTCTATATTCTTTTGTCTAGAGTGGTACCAGGATTTACTCCTGGCTCTGTGCTCAGGGATGCCAGGGATCAACTGGGGTTGACTGCACATACAAGGTACCCTACCCTCTGTACTATCACTGGCCCTACTGTATTCTGATTTCTACTGAGTGAAATATGTTGGATGCATTAAGACAAATACTGTATGGTTTATTACATATGTCTGAAGGAAAAAAATTCACAGGTGAACTAAGTTAAATAATAAATTTCCATTATTCAATTGATTTTAACTGTAACTTAGACAGCAAGTAAACCCGTATTAATGTTTATGGCGCTAATATACAAACTGCTGCAGCTTGCCCTTCACACATTGAGAGGGGCCCACCACCTTCCACCACAGTCCTATGTAACGCTAGTAAACGTTCAGCTGAGGTCAACCAGTAGTTGCAGGGTGACAGGGAGGAAAGCTGGGGTGTGGGGTGCCTTAATCAGGATGAAGGGAACCTATATTCTGACTTCCAATAACACATATATGAAACCTTTATAATGTTATAATACAACAATGTCTCAATAAAAAATTAATTTCACCATTTGTAACAATATGCCAAAAACAGTTGTGGAAAAAGACTTCAAATGCATGATTTTCTTTCTAATAATTGCTTAAGAAATTGAAAAAATAAAACTGACAAGTACACTGATAACATCCTGAGGTCGAACAGTCAAATTCAAGGGAGACTTTTCAGGATTCTATCTTAAGATTATCTAACTGGGACAAAGTTATTTTCCTTAGACTGATTTTTATTGAAGTAACAATGATTTATAAGTTTAACTACTGAGCTGTTATTGGTAAAATATTACCACATCGCATCCCCCACCAAAGGCAAATAGGTGGCAAATTCATACCCTAAGTTACTGAAATCTGTATTTCTGTCCAAATAGGTAAAAAATCAATTTAGAAGTTTTCTTTCAACATTACCTGATAACATTACATACCATATAAATTCTTTGGTCTTCTAAGCAATGTCATGTAGTAGCCTTTGTCTACACGTAATGCATACCATAATCAACATTCTTGATGAAGTATAATGAACAACCAATTTTCCCTCTCCTTAATCACTGAGGTAACCATATTAAATTTATCTATCCTCCCAATTTGAAACTGGCGTTTATATTGTATATTCCCACTCACTAACTTGAGTAATTCATTTATCTGACACGGAAAGGATACATTACAGCAGCTGATTTTACCTAAATCATTGCAAGACGGTTCATGACAAGATTTTATTTTATACTAGCCAGGGTGGCTGACTGATGCAATGTTTATAAATTTGCCCACACTAGAATAATGCAGGTCTATGTTATCAGCTGCATTTCCTACAGTGCTCTGAAAATACTAAATCCATTGTACCTAGTATCTATTAAAAGGAAACAATTAAGTTTGAAACCTCTGGGTTAAGAAAAATTACCCCCAAAAAAGCAAATTTAATATATTTATCTCTTTAGGTCATTCTGATTATTTAATATGCTAAAAGACACACATTCCTGTCTCTTAAGTTTATATTCTTTAATATGCTGAAAAGACTCTTTCTTTCAGTCTTTCAAAAAAAAAAGAGTCTTTTTTTTGAAAGAGTCTTTTTTTTTTTTTGTCTAAGAGACTCTTAGACATGGGGCAGAGCGGTTCCTTGCTCTCCCTGTGCCCAGCCGTTCATGAGGAGTCGGGAGGCATGGTGGGTTCTAGCCTTGGCCCACCACCCTGGCAGAACCTCACAACAAGCCAGACGACCCCCCCACCCACTCCATGGGTGCCGCCATTTTCCACATCCGGACTTCCCTCTCTTCAGAACTCCACCCAGCCGACCAGCCCATCACAGCCCGGATCATCGACACCCACCCTGCAGCCGTTTCTTCCTCAATCCAGCCCAGGTATGCTGGTCCAGAGACTCTTAGACATGGGGCAGAGCGGTTCCTTGCTATCCCTGTGCCCAGCCGTTCATGAGGCAGTCGGGAGGCATGGTGGGTTCCAGCCTTGGCCCACCACCCCGGCAGAACCTCACAACAAGCCAGACGACCCCCCACCCACTCCATAGGTGCCGCCATTTTCCACATCCGACTTCCCTCTCTTCAGAACTCCACCCAGCCGACTAGCCCATCACAGCCCGGATCATCGACACCCACCCTGCAGCCGTTTCTTCCTCAATCCAGCCCAGGTATGCTGGTCCAGAGACTCTTAGACATGGGGCAGAGCGGTTCCTTGCTCTCCCTGTGCCCAGCCGTTCATGAGGCAAGTCAGGAGGCATGGTGGGTTCTAGCCTTGGCCCACCACCCCGGCAGAACCTCACAACAAGCCAGACGACCCCCACCCACTCCATGGGTGCCGCCATTTTCCACATCCGGACTTCCCTCTCTTCAGAACTCCACCCAACCGACCAGCCCATCACAGCCTGGCTCGTAGCGGCTCGGCGGCGCGGTTCATCAATAAATGCTTTATTTGGAGGTGTTTAAAGAATATGCCTCCCCGACGGCAAGCCTAGCAAGCTGCTCGTGTTGTATTTGACATGCCAAATGCCAGTAACAATTATATTAGGTCATTCCCATGACCTAATATAATGGTTTGAGGCTCTTTATGTTCCTGTAGCAAGCCGATGCCCTTTGCTCTACTGGCATGAGACAGGACATATGGAGATATTACTGGTGCCCGCTCTAGCAAATAGATGATTAACGGGAAGATCATGATCGTGATCGTGATCGTGATGCTGAAAGACTCACATTCCTGTCTCTTAAGTTTATATTCTTTAATATGCTGAAAGACACACATTCCTGTCTCTTAAGTTTATATTCTTTATATGCTGAAAGACACACATTCCTGTCTCTTAAGTTTATATTCTTTAATATGCTGAAAGACACACATTGCTGTCTCTTAAGTTTATTTATTTCTTTATTTTGCCAACAGCCTTACTACACTTCCACAGTCTCTGTTAGATGAATTTAAACTTGTGTGTTCTTTTACTTTTACCAAAACTCTGAATTTTACTGTTTTACCTGTTTTCTAAAGCAAATAGACTCTCCTTAGAGACTTAAATTCAAATACTATTAATCCAGGTAGTAAGAGTAATATAATAGAATCTCCACAGACATGATTGAAGGATGTAGATGCACAGAAAAGCTCCTGCTGTCTCTCCCCATGCTCGGCCGACCATGAGGCGTCCTGGGGGTTGGGGGCAGGTTCTGGTCTTCACGTATTGCCCCAATAGAGCCTCAGAAGTCAGAAAAACCTGATGCACCACAACTGCAGCCATTTTCAAGGTCCAGACTCTACAGCTCCTCAGAGCCCCACCCAAAAAGAGAAGCTGATTTCAAGCCCAGGTATGTGGGTCCCTGCAGCTGAACTCACCAGGTTTTTGTGGAGCTGTTGCTGGCGCCCCTAACCCCACCTCGTCCCCTATGGAAGGCCTGATGGGCCCACCCAAAACTGGTGCAGGCGCTGTCAGCCATGATCCAGGGATGCAGATGTACAGAAGAGCTCCTGCCGGCTCTCAACGTGGCACGGTATCTCAAAGCCTGATATACTGATGTACCAGGTATCCCATCATACTTCATAGTGGTAAGTATGGGGTATACAATCACAAGGGTTGGGCATGCAGCGATGTGTGGGCTGTGGGACCATATCGGTAACTTCCTATAGAGCTGACTCAAATGGCTCAGTGGAAATTTAATAATTTTCATTGACTTTCACCAAAGAATATATTCATCAACCATATTTAGAGAATTATCTCCAATAAGCAATATAGAATAGATTATTTAGTGTATGCATAGGACAAGTTCAAACAGAAGTTGAAAATAATTTGAATAAGTGTTGGCCATAGGTGCAGTGGTGGGGGGTCTGGGGTTGACTAGTAGAAACCCACCAAGTTTAGAAACTCAGGAAGGAAGGCAAGAACAGAAAGTGGCCAGACTTGCACGTAACAACCCATAAAAACGTCATGACTTTATCAATACCATTCCCTGTAATGGTGGATATAGTAAGTGTCAGTTAAGGGAACAGGCATGGGGATGGGGAGGTGAGTGGGAAATGAGGGTCTTTGGTGGTGGTCGGGGCACACTGGTGGTGACACCGGTGCTGAACGATGAATCTTTCTAACAGCTGTACTGTGAAAAACTTAGTATTTTGCAAATCACAGTGTTTAAATAAAGTTCAAAAAATAAAAAAAATTAAAAAGAATAAAAATAGTATCTCTTACTATGTATTACGTTCTTAATAAAATCAAGTTTTAAAATGGTCACATTAATACAAGACCCCTTGAAATAAATACTTTTACTGACATAATTCTTGCAACTGAGCAATCCAACATGCATACACTGGAATATATACATCCTAATATATAACGGTAATCTGTATCCTTTAATTTAACATCTATCACTACGATCTTTGTTATGAGCATCACTCCACCATGACTTTCTTCATTTTTCTATTTACTCATTGTAATCTGATATCTCTTGGCAAAATCAGCCAAATATTCAAAATGTCTGACTCCAAGAAAATGTAACAATTACGGAATATTTTATGGTATTTTAATAGAATCTTTAATTGTATTTTTCAACTTTAGTCAGTTGAAAATGGCAATTCTTATTTTACTTATGCCAAAACATTAAGTTAGTCAGAATACTCAAGTTCAAGAGTGCTACAAACTAAACACAACTGGCCAATTACTGTCATCATTTTTGACAAACATCATTAAACTACTTTTAATAATGAATATCTATGTACTTAAAACATTGTATAAAGAACTGATATTAGCAAAATTAGCATTTCCTCTAACTTTGGAAATGGTCTCTGTGGGTGCAGGGTTGTTTGATACTAATTCTAAGTGCTCAATAATGTGGTCTTGCTAGTTATTAGACATTTCAATGCCATTCCTTTATACAAAGCCCACAAAAAGCTTACCTGTGGTTACGCCATGCACCACTCCTTCCTTTGTTTTGGAGCCTACAAAAGCAAATTCAAGACATAAGTATCAAATCAGTTCATTTTAAATCAACCTAAAAAGAAAACACAAGGACTCACTTTCAGAGTCTTTTATAATATAAACTAATAGAAACCCAGTACTTACTATGTTAAAGAAAAGAAATCAAAGCTATCAGGAAGTTCCTACAGTTAAGATTTTAGTAAGGCTCTATACAATGGAATACTATGCCCTGTGAGAAACACCAAGTTATAAAATTTGCCTATAAATGGATGGACATGGAGAGGATCATGCTGAGTTAAATTAGAGGGAAAGGACAGATATAGAATGACTGCATTTATTTTCAGGATATAAAAAAATAATATGATACCAATATCCAGGCAAAACATGGATCAGGAGGTCTTGTCAGAGGGTGGAATCTACCGTAAGGGGTGGGAGTCAGATGTTAGGTAAGACAGCAAAAAGGAAGAGAGTTCTAATAATTGTTGGAAATGACAATGCCAGACTAGAACTGAGCATTGAATATAGGCAAAGGATATACATGATAACCTCTAATGTATGTATTGCAAGCCACAATGTGTAAGAGAAGGAAGAGAGAGAGAGAGAAGAGAGAAGAGGCAAAGTGCCTGCCATAGAGGCAGGCTGGGGACGGGAAGGAATTGAGGACACTGGTGGTGGGAAGTGGTCACTGGTGGAGGAATAGGTGCTGGAACACTGTATGACTGAAACCAAAACATGAACATCTTTGTAACTGTATATCTCAGAGTGGTATAATAAAAAAATTTTTTTAAATATTTTACTACAGGGGGAACAGTGAGTAGGGCCTTGCCTTGCATGTGGCCTATACAGATTCAATTCCCTGCACCCTATATGACCCACTGAGCCGGTCAGGAGTAGTTCCTGAGTTAAAAAGCAAGAGTAAACCATGAACGTTGTCAGGTACGGCCCATAAAGCAAATAAAGATTTTAATACACAAATTGACTGTGTATACTCTTATGCCCCGTGACACATAACAGACAGGGAGAAAAGATGAGCTAGCACTGAGGCTTGTGGCAGATGATTTTGGATTTGAGCGTTCCGAAAGAAGCTTTACTGAACAACAGATAAATCAGTAAACCTATAAAACACAAAATGACAGGAAAGGGAGAGAAGTAATTACCACTTTCTGAATATCTATTCTGTAAAAGGCATTTTACATTTCATCTCATTTAAGCTTTTTAACAATTAATGGGCAACATTCAGAGGTGCTCAGGAATTATTCCTGCCTCTGGATTCAGAGGTTATTCCTGGCAGGGCTCAGGAAACCATATGTAATATTGAGGATCAAATCCGGGTCAGTCGTATGCAAGGCAAGTACGTTAACCCCTATACTATTGAGATCTCCTGTCCTATAACAGACATTAAATGTAGGTCAGTTATGTCAATTTTATAACTGAGGAAACTATGAATCAAAGCGAAAAGAATTTGCCTAAAACGCCAAGGGAGTTAGTAGGCTACAAACACAACCAAACTTAGGCTTCTTGTGGCCCAAGATGATACTCTTTCACTAAGACAAATCTTTAGACAGGCCAAAACAGCTTCTTATTCAAGCATTAGTAATGCAAGTTTTAATGAGCCCTTTTCCCAAAGCATGCATATCTGCTTCCTTGACAATATCCGCTTCACACTCCCACAGATATCTTCCACCAAATCAATGTATCTTTGACTCAAATTACACTTCCACCACTCTTTATTTCTCTGCTGCATTTTTCACCTTTTCTGCATAATTTTCTTTTATGTATGCATTTCAGTGAAATATCACATGGGTTTATCACTGGGAGACAAGATGGCAACACAAGTGCAGAATTTATTGTATGTAAGCATTGGCTGGTAGCCAACAAACTTGGAAAGCAGTGATGTAAATTGATCATGCAACATAATGGGTTTCTGTTATTTATATAGTGAGTTATGGGCTAAAAAGCTAGGAGAAAAGAATATACTACATATCATCACTCAGAGTTAATGTACTGTGGCAACAGAAATTTGAACTGTATTGTTAGCTACTGAAATTATTTAACTAACTGTGGAATTGGAAATCGTTGTATACTGGAATCATGCAAACAGAGAACCTTCCGCTTAAAGAAAGTATTTCTTACCCTTGCCTTACACCACTCCCTGAAACTCATATTTTGGGGAAAATATAACTAATCAAACTGAATGTGGGGCATTCAGTTTGATTAGTCATATTAATCAAATATGACTTGATTATAGTACAGAGGGCAGGGCATATGACTTGCACGCGGCTGACCTGGGTTCGATCACCAGCATCCAACATGGTCCCCAAGTACAGACAGGAATAATTCCTGAGTGCAGAGCCAGGAGTAACCCCTGAGCATCGCCAGATGTGACCCAAAAGCAAAATGAATGTTTAACAGTTGCTTTGTGGTCCTTACAGATCAATAATATCTGAGAATTTGATTTTGACTAAATCAGCAATGTTGCCTAAATCAAGAAATAAATCTTGGCCCTTATATCGTTATGTCTGTTCAAAACAAAGGGGAACAATGCACAAAAATTGTAACAATATATATTTATATATGTGTATATATGCTTATATGTATATATATGCTTATATGTGTGTGTGTGTGTATATATATATATATATATATATATATATATATATTCTTTCTTTTAAAATATTATAGACCTCCCAAAAAAGATAAATGGGGATCTTGAAGCATTTGCTTCATATTTGGGGGGTTTTTTTGGTTGGTCTGCTTTAGATTTTGGTCCAAACCTGACTGTGTTCAGCGCTTCCTCCTGGCTCTGTGTTAAGGACTCACTCTTGGCAGGGATCAGAGACCATATAGGATGCCAGGAATCAAAACCAGGTCAAGCACAAGAAAGGCAAATGACCGACCTGTTGGACTGTGTCTCAGGCCCTGCATTTGTTTCATATTAAACTAGTCACCTGCTGTTTGTTGTCAACAACTGACCTTTAATCAATGAGTGATCTGTAAGTGAAAGGACGACAGTGCTATAGAACAGCGGCCAAAGAACTATATGACTGTAACATTTAGACTGCAAAGAACTAGCAGAGATTATTGCTCTGCTAAGATGTCATTTTCTCTCTTATGACTTCATGCAGATTCCGAGTGGTTAGATGAATTCTTTTACCTGGAAGTTAAAAGAATTTAACTAGCCCACTGTTGTGAATGTTATGAGGATGTTTTCGACTTGTGTAGATGAAATATATTGTGACTTGAGAATTTGACAACAATCCACACTCGTGATCATCGCTGCTTATTGAGCAAAACAGGATTATAAAGTCAGGAAGAATAATCCTTGCCTTTCCTACTATAATACTTGGCATTATATAAAGAATGCTTATTTTTTCCTTTGGAATTTTATGTCAATTCATCATCAAATAAATTGATAACATTTATTTTTCCTTTGGAATTTGATGTCAATTTATCATCAAATAAATTGATATCAACAAATAAATTTATTAAATTGACATAAATTGTTATAAATTGACAAATTTATAATTTGTCAATTATTTGACTGACAGTGTCTATTAAATGGAAGTATGTTATTGGTAAATTCATTTACCAATATATTACAAAAAATATAGAAATCACAAAAATATTTATTCTTTTGAAAGTTCTTTGAATAGTTCAGAAATAATGTTCAAAGGTGTATTAAAAGGCTGAAACAATGTTATAGCAAGGAGAGCACTTGCCTTGCATGCAGCCCAGCTGGGTTTGATTCCCATTTGGTGCCCTGAACACTGCCCTGAGAGAAGAGGCATGATTAAACTGCCAAGTGTGACCCAAAAACAAACCCCAAAATGCTGTCTTAACTGCTGATTATTTTTCCTGTAAATCTTTAAAAGCAGTGTCACAAACTTCTCCAGCCATAGTGAAATTAGAAACTTTTAATAGCGATCTTTCAAACTAATTCTTGATTGATGAAGAGAAAACACATTTGTTTCTAATATTCTGACAAAGCAATCAGTCTGCTGAAGCGTTTCTCTGATAGCAATAACCACAGCCTCCATATATAAAAGTTTGCTTCACCAAGACACTCATCAAAAAACAGCATATTAAATCACATAATATGTAAAAAGAATACACCAGGACTCAAAGGTATTTATCCCAAAAATGCAATCTATTTCAAAACTTAAATCCCAGTAAATTCATTTCTGTGGGAAATCCTCCACCTATAAAAATCCATTTTTATTTCATCATCTCTCTTGGTTAAAAAATTGCCGAATTTACTAGGACAATAGGGGAAACTTCCTCTGATTTTAAAATCTTCAAAATTCTGTAGATTTTTTTGTTTATTTTTTGGAAAGAAATTAAGTTAGCTTATTAGAAATAATAAAATAAGAACATTCCCTTTTACTTTAATCTTCAGTTTCATTGGGGACACCTGGCCAGATAAGAAAAAATATTAAAGAAAATAAGTCTTTCTATACTGGGAGAGAAGAAAGAAAACCGCATTAATTGACAAATGACATATCTATGGATAATATTCTAAAGAACTTGCAAATAACTGCTGAGACTAACAATTAACCACACAAATTTGAAGATACATAGAAATAAGTTGCTCACTATCCTCTACCAGCAATGGAGAAATAGAATTTGAAATTAAAAAATACAATCATTTACACTAGTACAAGTACCAAATTTAAAATATTCAGTCATAATTTTAAGAGACTTTTTAGAAGGAACACCCGGCAATGCTCAGGGGTTACTCCTGGCTCTGCACTCCGAAATTACTCCTGGCGGTGCTCGGGGAACATATGGGATGCCGGGATCGAACCCAGGTCGGCCGCTTGCAGGGCAAATGCCCTACCTGCTGGACTATTGCTCCGGCCCCAATTTTCTAGAATTCTTAAATGTCTCTAAGGAAATTGTTACAATTCTATTGCCTTTCCTCCCCCCAAAAATCCTACACGGCAGAGCCCGGCAAGCTACCGGTGTCTTATTTGATATGCCAAAAACCAGTAACAATTATGGACCTCAATTCCATGACCTGAAGAATGGTTTGAGGCTCTTCCTGTCCCTGGAGCAAGCAAATGCTCTTTGACTACACTTTCTTGCAACAGCATGTATGGAGATGTTACTGGTGCCCGCTCGAGCAAATTGATGAACAACGGGAAGACAGTGATACAGTGATACAGATGAGGATAATGTAAAAGTTCTGACGAAAGAAATCAAAGAACTAAAAAAAAAGGTGGGGGAAGGTTGTTACATGTTCATGGATAAAAGGACTCAATATTTTGAAGACATCAATTCTGCCCAGTTTGATTTACAGATTTAATGGAATTATCAATCAAACTCACAAATTATTTTATTAGTATTGACAGATTCTACACTGTGTACCAAGTGTAAAAGGTCCAGAACATCCAATAGTCAACACAAAACCCAAAGAGGCAAAAAGTCACTGATGCTTTCTGAGTTCAAAGAATCAATGAACAAGACAGTGAGGCATCGGCCAACAAATGAGAAGACAGGTAAAACTGAATAGAGAGCCTTGAATAAAATGATTAGTCATGAGGTAGACCACATAAATGCAGTTAAATGATCTCTGTCAATGTAATAAAAGCAAAACAATGGAACACAGATTATCACTCAGTTAAGGCAATACAATGGAGCACAGACATCATTCAGTAAAAGTGATACAATGGAGCACGGATACCATTCTATTGGTCTGAGACAACCAAACATCTACATGCAAAACAATGACTCTAAATGTTAGCTCTCAAAAATTGATGCCAAATGGATCATAGGACCAAAGCAATAGCACAGTGGGCAGGTCAATTATCTTGCATGTGGCAGACCCTGCTCAAACCCAGTATCCCACATGGTGCCCCTAAGCACAACCACGAGTAATTCTTGAGCGAGAGCCAAGAATAACCCCTGAGCAAGTGTGACCCAAAAACCAACAAAAACAAAAAAGTTCATAGTCATAAATATAAAATGCATAACTAAAACCCCCAAAGGATAATGTAAGATAAAAAAGACATGACCCTTTGTTAGGGGATGATTATCGAGATAAAACACCAAATGCATGATATGTAAGAGAAATGACTGGTAAACTAGACTTCATAAAAATGTAAAAATTCTGCATCAAAAAAGATACTCTGAAGACAAACATTGGACTGAGAAAAATATGTACCCAAGATATTCTTTAACAGGAACTAGTATGTACACTGTACAAAGAAGTCTTAAAATTCAACAATAAGGGCCGGAGGATAGTACAGCAGGTAGGGCGTTTGCCTTGTATGAAGCCGACCCAGGTTCAATACCCAGCATCCCATTTGGTTCCCGGAGCACCGTCAGGAGTAATTCTCAAGTGCAAAGACATGAGAAACCCCTGATCAATGCTGAGTATGACCCGAAAAGCAAAAAAAAAAAAAATCAACAATAAAAACAGTGATTTTAAACTGTTGGAAGACCTAGAGACACCTCACTAAAAGCGATGTACTGATAGAAATCAAATGAGCACATGCATAGTTGCTCCACAACATACAGCACCAAGGAACAAAGATAGTGTAAAAGGGTAAGTCTTTAAAATCTGAATTTGAAAGACACTTGCATGCCTTGTACGCAACAAAGGCTGCAAGATCTATAATCCACACATCACCAACTCAGACACAATTCACACTCCTAAAATCTTAAAATTAACGCATCAATTTTCTACCTCTTCTCTGATTTTCTGAGCATGTTTAGATGACAGAGAATATGCAATTAAAGTGAGGATCTGTGGTAAGATCAAGGAGGTAATAGAAATCTCTGAACAGCAAGAAATAGAATGATGCAAACTTTCATGAGGCATTCACAAAAATCATTCCATGTTGAACTTTTCCTCAATCCAACTATGTTGGAGAGATGATTTATCTTTCTTCTTTTTTGGGGGGGAGGGTGGGGTTACGGAAAAAGAGTGGAGTTGGGTGTGACGTCCATATCCGGTGATGCTCAGTGGTTACTCCTGGCTCTGCACTAAGAAATTATTCCTGGTGGTGACCATACGGGATGATGAGAATCAAACTCAGCCTGCATGCAAGGCAAATGCCCTCCCCACTGTACTATGGCTCTGGCCCTGATGGTAGCTTTTGTTCACCCCAAAAAAGCAGAGCTCCTTATACCACCTGGTAAACTCATCCTCTGCCCAAATGCCCTTTCTGGGCTCCTGCTGCCAACAGTAAATGTGGGAGAGCTCAGCGGAGGAGGCAGAGAGTAGTGGGTACCCGTGTGCGTGGACCTCTAGGAATGAGGTGTATATGCCTGTGCTTATTCCTTCTCCAAGGAATTTAACGTGGCTTTAACTAACAACATGGTTTCAGAGGGAAAAAAAGCATCAGAGTGAGCATGCACAATCAAAATGAGAATTTAGAAACGGAAACAAGTTGGTTATGGCATCAATAAATTAAGAATAAGATATTCTCAAAGATATTAGCATCAATCCTTAATCACTTTGCCGATGTCTAAATAGCCAGCTTAGCAAGTGTTGATTGAAGAAATTCCACTCCACAAGAAGACATTTCTCTCCACAAGGAGAGAGAAAGGATTTTTCTTTTTGTGGGGGATGGGGAAGGGCGTTTTACAAAATCCTGCATCCAATCAAAGTCTTATTTGAAAATCAGACTACATCAAAAAATTACCAGCTATCTTTCATGAGGATAACAGAAGTCGATGACTCACAAATAATTCTTGAAAAGTCTTGATTACTCTTAAAAGACAGCGTATTTTTAAATGTCCCCCTGAAATCCTGTCACTCATGCCCACAAACGTTTTCTTGAAAATAAAAGATCTTAAGTCCTATAAAAAATATAAATCTGGAAAAAGTATTAGTCCCACTTTTACTAATCATGGGATCCTATCCACACAGCTCCTCTGAGTTCATCCTGATGTTTCACGCATAAATGAAACAAGAAACACCAACTCTCAGAGCATCAAGAGCCCTAACAATCCGTCATAAACAGTAGTAAACCGGGGTTTGGCGTTTACCTACCAACATAGAGAACACCCTCTTTAGTCTTCCCAGCTGCTTCTGCAACACCCTGTTTGGTTTTTTCAGCAGCGGCCACGACCCCCTCCTTGGCCTTGGAGAGTCCTTTCATGAACACATCCATGGCTACTGTGTTTCTTTACCCTAGAACAAAAGCACAATTGTCTGAGACACAAAATGCAATTTGAAGGAGGATTTCTGAGAAAAACACATCAGCACCGCACAAGTTCAAAAACAAAACCAAAACACTGAAAAGTTCAGCAGACTCCCCAAAAGAGGGAGATCCTTGTGTGTGTGTGTGTTAGAGAGAGAGAGAGAGAGAGAGAGAGAGAGAGACAGAGACAGAGAGACAGAGGGGAGAGAGGGGGAAGAGAGAGAGAGAGAGAGAGAGAGAGAGAGAGAGAGAGAGAGAGAGAGAGAGAGAGAGAGAGAGAGAGAGAGAGAGAGAATCCTTGTTTCAACCACTGGCGGGGCTGTTTTTAGCTTCTGCATTAAAAATTCAGCATCCCACATGCATCTTAAGGAGCCAGAGTTCAGCCCACTAAACCTGGGCTGGGGATGAATCATCCGACAGCTCTTGAGCATTGGAGAAGATTATTCAACTTCCCTGGGTGTAAAGGCTACCAGCATGAGTTAGAAGCACCTTGAAAGGGAGATGGAGCTGCAGAGAGGGAGTTGGAGGAATAGGAGCAGAAACCAGGTTAAACCGAATCCCAGAAAAGGGGCAACAGCCGGATCCCGCAGAAGGGAAGAAACAGCTCCTCTCTCTGGGTGTGGCTGAACCGTGCTGGGACACTCCAGCAAAACCACACTCCAGCCTGAATCTCTCGGCGACCTCCAGGCTCACCGGAGCCCCACCCCCCAAGCTCTGCCCCGGGCTACCTACTCAGGCACGGGGGCTCCGCGCCAACAGACCCCCGCAGGCTCCGGCAGGCAAACCCCGGGCGCTCTCAGGGCGCGCCCCACCGCCCACCCACCTCGCGCGCTCGCGCTCACCTGTCTGCCCGCGACCACCTGTTCACCGGCCCTCCCCGCCCTCCTGCGGGCTGCATTTGCCCAAAGCGGGTTGCATTCTTAGCACACACCAGCAAGGCGGAAATGGGGGCTAGAGGCCCGAAAGATACAAAAGTTGAGGCTCGGGCGGCTGAGCACCCTCGCGCCCTTCAAAGGAAAAGCAGACCCCGGCGAGCGGCGGGCAGCGCCCGGAGAGATCGGGGAGGGGAGGAAGCCGGGTCCAGGGGCTTTGGCTCAAGAGAGCCCAGGGAGAGGCACCTGCCGCCCAGAGACTAGGCGCGGCGCGCCCACGACGGCACTCCAGCCCCGTTGCCGGCGTCGGGGATCCGCAACCCTTTCCCCTAGCTCCGTCCAAGGGTCGGTTTCAGATCCACAGACCCGAGCCCCCCAAAAAAAAGGTCTAAGCGCTAACCCAGCGCCGGTGACGGGCCGCGGTGGGACGGGCGCGCCCGACAAGGCGGGGGCAACCGTGCCACGGAGGGTCCTGGGGTGCTCCGACTCGAGGGGTGGGGTGGCAAAGGAGAGCGAACGGTGCGATCGACCGCCCCCAGACCCCGCGCGTGGGGAACCTCATCTGATGGCCCGGAAGAGAGGCCGGGGGGGGGGGGAAAGCCGCGGGGCCCGAGGGGGGCGCACGGTGCTGGCCGCCAGCTGGGGTCCCCGGCCCCCGCACGCACCTCGCTCCGCGTCGCCTCGCTCGTCGCCGGCCCCGCTCGCGGTCGCCTGCACGCCGCGCGCTCCTCTTCCTCCCCTCCTCCTCCTCGTCTCCCCACCCGGTCCGCGCCCGGCGCCCCCGCAGCCGATTTGTCAGCTCAGCTCCGCCCCGCGCCCCGCCCCCGCGCCGCCGGCCCCAGCTCCGCCGCCCCCGCCGCGACCCGGGGAGCGGGCCCGGCTGCAGCCCGTGCGGGCCTGGGAGCCGGGAAGCCACGGCGACCTGAAGTTGGGTCCTGGGACCCCGTGCCCGTGGGGTTGCTGGGGCACCTGCAGCTGCGCGCGCTGCCATCCCCTCCTCCTTTCCTCCGGTTCCCCCGAGCATCCCCGCTCCGCCCCCACTTGCAGAGCCCACCCGCGGGGGACGTGGGCAGACGTGGGGGAAAGGGGGTTTATCTAGCCGGGAGCGAGCCCATCCCTCGGGGGCGGCTGCTCGAGGGCTTCGGGAGGGGCTTGCGCGGGCGCTTTTTCGCTAGCAGCCCTCCGGGGAGCCTAGGGGTAGGGGGACGCCGGTGGTGAGTGCCCCGCTTCCACCGCGTCCCGAGAATCCGCTCGCTTGGGAGGCGAGTTGCAGGTCGAGGGGAGGCTGCTGGAGCTCGCCAAATCCTCTGCCCACCCGCTCTCACCATCTTCTGTTCCACCAATCAGAGACTGCCAGGCCCTGATTTCACCCCCCCCCCCCCACCGGCAGCGGCGGAGCAAGGAATAAATATTCCCCAGCCGTCGAAAGCCTAGGCTGCCGACCATTCCCCCTCTCAGAACGGGTTTACTTGCAGCATCGCGCGCCGGGCTGGAGGCTCGAGAGCCAGCGCTTTGGCTGCGAGATCCCGCACACCTTGCACCTGGCTGTGGGTTCCACGAGAGCACACGCGTGCATGCATGCGCGCACGCGCCCAGACCGGTGTGTGTGCGTGTGTCTGTGTCCAGACCGGTGTGTGTGTGTGTGTGTGTCTGTGTCTGTGCGTGTGTGCCTGTGTGAGTGTGTTCTTTTAATGCTCTGTTTATTGTTTGTTTGGGCAAGACCACTGAGCTTGCACCCGATCCCACCAGCACGAGGAATAGGCTCCTCCCGCTTCACCGAATGCCTTTGCGGGCTAGGGAGCGTGACTGGAGTCTGGAAGGGAATAAACGAGTCTTTGCTCCCCTGCTTTCCCCCTTTTCGTCTGCTTATTTTATTCCGCAGTACTGAGGATCAGGAGATCAGGGGCAAACACCTGTAGGCGTTGGCTGACCCTCCGCCAGGTTCCCTGTAGTCATTTTTTTTTTTTAATTTTTACGTTGCATTTGAGGCTTTTTTTTTTGCGGAAAAGGACGTTTTCTCTGATTCTTGTACTCCACTGAGTTCTGAGATCTGAGTGGAACCTAGTATAAATCAACAAAACAGACGTTTGCCGTTCATAAGTTCAGAAGAGAAGCATATTTATCTCCCTCTATAATGTGTAATCTATATTTATATCACGCACAGGAGTCCACTGCTGATCGATTCTGTTTAAAACAGCTTTGTCAGAAAGCTTATTCTGCTCTGCTTTGGGGGATCAAAGACCAGGAGGGGTTCAGGGTTTACTGAGCCACGTCCTGAGCTTGATCAAGTTCTATCATCTTTGTATTCAGTTTTCTCTTGTAAATGAAGAACTGAACACTAATATTAGACTCCTTTCTTTTCAACATTTTATTATGGCAAATGTTCACACATATACAGCAATAGATAGGAAAAAACGTGTCCAGTATGACTCTCACCCGAAACCCGCCACTGTCCCTGTGCAGATACTGTGTTTTATCTGGAGGATGGCTGCTTCCCATTTTTCATCACTACTGAATTCCAAAAGTGACATGTATTTTTTCATACGTTAATACTTTTATTTTAAAACCCATGATAACATCCAGGCTTGATTCTCAAGCCAGTGTCATTCTCTGAACATAAATCTCATTTGTCTCTTCTTTGCTTATTTATATCCTCTCTGGAGCAGCTTGTGTTCTCTCTGGAAACTAATTTAGAATGTGTGAGAGGAGAATAATAGGGAGATTATATATTTAATAAAACCTATCTTGTTTCACAAAATAAAAAATATTTTGATTTTTTTAATTAGTCTAAGTTGCATGTAGTCAAATACTCAGCTCTTGTAGACCTTTATTTTTTAATTATTTTATTACACCACGGTTAGATATACAATTACAAGATGTTCATGTTTGACTTTTGGTTCTACACTGTTCTAGCACCCATCCCTCCACCTGTGCCCATCTCCCACCACCAATGTCCTCGGTTCCCTCCACCCTCCCCCCAGCCCTCCTCCATGGCAGGTTCTTTATTTCTTTCCCTTTCTCTCTCTTTCTCTTTTCCTTCCCTTCCAGACTATGGATTACAGAACATACATTAGAGGGTTGTCATTTGTATCTTTTTGCCTGTGTTTAATGATCAGTTCTAGGTTGGTATTAGTACCTCAACAATTGTTAGCACACGGTTCCATTTTCTGTCTTACCTAGCCTCTGACTCCCACATGTTTATGATAATTTCCACCTTTGACAAGACCTCCTGTTACATGGTCATGTTTTACTTGACCTTGGATATTGGTATCATAATATGTACATATATATTTATGTTATGCAGATAAATGCAATCATTCTGTATCTGTCTCTCTCCTTCTGGCTAATTTCACTCAACATGATCTTCTTCATGTCCATCCATTTATAGGCAAATTTCATAACTTCATTTTTCCTAAGAGCTGTGTAGTATTCTATTGTATAGATGTACCAAAGCATCTTTATCCAGTCATCGATTCTAGGGCACCATGGTTGTTTCCTGATTCTGGCTATTGTGAATAATGCTGCTATGAACATAAAAGTAGGGATGATGTTTCCGCTGGCGTATTTTTGGTTATCCAGAGTATATTCCCAGGAGTGGTATGGCTGGGTCAAATGGGAGTTCAATTTCTAGTCTTTGGAGGAATGTCCATATTGTTTTCCAGAAAGGCTGTACAAGCCGGCATTCCCACCAACAATGGATGAGTGTCCCCTTTTCCTCACATCCATGCAAACACTTGTTGTTCTTGCTCTTTTGAATATGTGCCAGTCTCTGTGGTGTAAAATGATATCTCATTGTTGTTTTGATTTGCATCTCTCTGATGATTAGTGATGATGAGCATTTTTTCATATGTTCTTTGGCCATTCGAATTTCTTCCTTGTTGAATCTTCTGTGCATTTCTTCTCCCCACTTTTTGATGGGGTTGTTTGTTTTCTTCTTGTAAAGTTATACCAGTGCCTGATATATCCTGGATATTAACCCCTTATCAGATGGGTATTGGGTGAATATTCTTTCCCATTCTGTGGACTGCCTTTGTATCTTAGTCACTGTTTCTTTTGAGATGCAGAACCTTTTTAGTTTCATGTAGTTCCATATATTTATCTTTTCTTCTAGTTGCTTTGTTAGTGATGTTTCACCTTTGAAGATGCCTTTAGCTCAATGTTGTGGAGGGTTTTTCCTATATGTTCTTCAATGTACTTTATAAATTCAAGTCTGATATTGAGATCTTTAATCCATTTTGATCTGAGTTTTCTGCATGGTGTTAGACACAGGTCCAAATTCATTTTTTTCCATGTCGCTGCCCAGTTTTCCCAACACCACTTGTTGAAGAGGCTTTCCTTACTCCATTTTGGACTCTTTGCACCTTTATCAAAGATTAAATGATCATGTGTTTGAGGTTGGGTGTCAGGATACTCAATTCTAGTCCATAGGTCCACAGGTCTGTTTTTATTCCAATGCCATGCTGTTTTAATTACTACTGCCTTGTTGTACAGTTTGAAGTTGGGAAAGGTGATGCCTCCCATCTTCTTTTTTCCCGAGGATTGCTTTAGCTATCCTTGGGGGTTTATTGTTCCATACAAATTTCAGGAGTGTTTGGTCAATTTCTTTGAAGAATGTCATGGGTATCCTTATAGAGACTGCATTGAATCTGTACAGAGCTCTAGGGAGTATTACCATTTTGACAATGTTGATTCTCCCCATCCATGAGCAGGGAATATGTTTCCATTTTCTTGTGTCCTCTTTTATCTCTTGGAGCAGTGTCTTGTAGACCACCTGGGTGGTCCTGGGGTCCCCAGCATAACTTACCAGCACCAACAGCTGCCTGCAGGCTGGCCCCCGAGCACCAGGAGTAGAAGAGAGCTGCCTGGAGGGAGGGAGAAGAAAGGAGCAGTGATAGTACAGCTCTAGGTGTTTGCCTTGCACCCCACTGGAGACTGGCACCACAAATGGTCCCTGAGCCCAGCTAGAAGTGATCCCTGAGTGCAGAGAAAGAAAGGAAAGGAAAGGAAGAACATATGGATCCCTGGTCTTGTGTTGGAGGACAGGTTTAGCTATTCTGGGAGTTTTGTTGTTTTGCTCACTCCCAGCTTAATCTACTTAAGTCAATGTTCATTCTAATGAGATCTCTCTTCTATGTAAACACTTCTAGAGGGTGTGGCAGTTACAGAAGTCACCTTGATTAAATAACTTCTGACTTATACATCTACTAAGGCTTCTATGTTTTCTAGATTGGGCACAGCTCCTCTTTATACCCATTGCACCCAACGTGGGACAGTTAGAATTTACCAGGAGACTACCACCCTGGCTACGCTGAGACTAAAGGTAGACTATAGGAAGGATCATACTAGTTTGCTCTAAGCAGGCGAGTATGACCCTTTCAGTACATGAGAACAAGATACTCAGAATCACCCTGGTGCAGATAATAAGGACCTTGTGGGTACCATCTAGATTACATGAAGCTCATGAAGTTAAGATGTATTACTTTATATCAGCCCCTCTCTCTCCAGTGTTTTACATAAGAGATAATCTGGGATTAGTCCTTGGTGTAACCTTTGTTTATACCTACAATAGGGTGTGGCACTACACTCTGTTTAGGGTTCTTTGTTGGCATGACAACCTCCCGATTGGATTACTTTGGTGTATATAAGGGGCTGACTTGAGGCCCCTTCACCTTTTACCTTTTGCCTTTTGGTTCCTCAGCCTTCAGCTTTTGGCTCCTGCTTGTGGCTTTTGGCTTTTGGCCTTTTGCTCCTTGGCCTTTTGCTCCTTCTTCTGAGTAGGACTCAGCTCGGTGAGATCCTTTCTCTTTGGTGGGAGACTTAGGCTCTTTTGTATGGTCTAAGTTCGGACCAGAGCTAGAGTTTGTTCATTATATTGGATTGCTGTGGAAGAGCTTTTGTACTATTAAAAGCCATTTTT
>JAJIBD010004240.1:0-26817 GCA_021461705.1 Cryptotis parvus | reverse complement strand
TGTGCAGTGGGCTCTGTGCAAAGGATATAACAACCCCGGTCTTCAACAATGACACAGCGAACCATCTAGGAGCATCTCTTATATGTTCATCCCAGGGACCACTCATATCCACAGGGTCAGGACTTCCCGGATGGGGGCATTCTGGCGGAAAAGGTGTTGGCACCATTGTCGGGTGACAGGGTGTTGCGAATACACCTGGATCAATAATTTACACATTGGAACTGTATTGCTCATGGAGGAGTGCACACATCTGGTTCTGGCACTTTCACTCTCCAGCACTTGTGTTCACTTGAGGCATATAAGTTGTGAACATAGAGGTATTCTTGGGGGGTTGTATCCCTTTTTTGCAGTATATCATCTGGCTACGGTGCTGCCAGAAATTGCTCTCAAGTGCCAGGGATAGCAGAGAGGACTGCTAGGATGTGGTTCAGCAGATATGTACTCTCAGGAAGCTGAACTCACAACCATACACCATACATTTTCATCTCTAAGCCATTCTACTCTTTCCCACGGGGCTGGGAAGTGGTGTTTCTAAACATAGCCCAGGTGCTTCCTAATATGGAAATTTAGAAAACTTGGGGAGAGGAGAGATGCCATTGAGGGGACATGCACTTCCATGCTAAGAACTGATCCAAGTGCTATCCAAGCAGAAATTCTTTTTTATTTTGCTGGCAATTTTGGGAGGAAGGCATTATTATTCCCTCCATATGGATGGGGAGGAAGGGAAGCACGAAGTTCAGAACTTTCTCAAGCTCCCAGAACAACGTCCTCTTACTGAATCTGCTCCTCCTCCTGCCCTGCAGAGCTGCCTCTCAAGGAAAAGAATCTCTTCTGTCAATTTCATGCACAGAAAGAATGCACCGTTATCGCCTAAGTGGTGCAATGAAAAACCCCTTGGGAAGGGGAAATTTGCAACACACTAACAGTGACTTAGAATTACACCTCATCAGAAAGCTTTAATGTCCATCAAAATCTGGCCCACAGGACTCCACTTCAAGCTGATATCAATCATTCACAACTCTGATGGAGGAGAGAGTGATGGATTGTCTTTAGAAGGAGGCAGGAAAATACCAATGGGCTTGTCGGTTTGTTGCTTGGCAGAGGGAGGGAGAAGAAACCATAGAATGATAGAATGGGAAACTGTGGAACAGTAGGGTGGGATGGTGGCATTAGCTACATCCTCTGGCACATTTAAAAATATTTTATTATATCACCGTGAGACATACAATTGCAAGATGTTCATGTTTGAGTTTCTGGTCATACAGTATTCCAAGCACCCATCCCTCTACCCGTGCCCATTTCCTATCACCAATGTCCCCACTTCTCTCCCCTTCTTTATCTCTTTTCTCTCTTTACTCTCTTCTCTCTCTCACTCTTTCCCTCTAGCTTCCCTTTCTTACACATTGTGGATTGTAATACATACATTAAGAGGTTATCATGTATATCTTTTTGCCTATATTCAATTCTCAGTTCTCGGGTGGTATCATCATTTTCAACGCTTATCAAGCACAGTGTTCCCTTCTCTGTCTTACCTAGCCTCTGACTCAAGACTTTTGTGGTATACCAGGTTTTGAGATATCGGGGATATCTATGGGGATAGCTATGGAAATCGGGCTGTGTCCAGCTGTGGAGTCCAGACCTTGAGGATGACTGTGGTTGTGTTGTGCAAGGTTTTCTGACTTCTGGCACCTGGCGAGGAACAGGTCAAGGAGCCAAAACCTGTTCCCACACTCCCAGATGTTCATTGGTCTAGCACAGTGTGGGCAGACAGAGACTCTGTCCTGCACCTGAGTACCTGGTCGAGAGCCCCTCTGGCACTTTTTTAAGCATCCTTCTACCTGTACAGTTCTGATGGCTGAGCTCCAGGTCCTAAATGTCCTACTTAACTGCCTGCCAAAGTGAGTCCATCCTTGCACCCAATCCTTCTTTGTCACTATTTGTTTTGTTTGCAGGGACCCAGAATTACTCCTGAATTTGCACTCAGGGATCACTCCTGGTGGGCTCAGATGACCATACTGGGTGCTGGGGATCAAACCTGGGTTAGCTCTGGTACAAGGCCAATGCCCTGACCATGGTACTCTCTCAAGTCCCTGTTTCAGCATCTTCATGAAATTTCTGCTTTACTGTTAGTTTCCAAGCATATCTAATTCTGTTCCTCCTGCTAGTCACTCAACAGTGACTCAACACTTCTGATAAAGCTTGGGGGAAACTCACCTATCTCTGCATCTCCCGGGACACTCAGAACATTCCTTGTCCCCAGTAAAAGTTTGACCAATATTTCATAGATTTGTATAGACAGGCTGGGACACCCTAAGGACACTGCACAGACTTCACAGTCCAGAAGGCTGCCAGCATGCAGCGCATCTTCTAATGGGACCTGTAAAGGAATGTTCTTAAAATGCAGGTTGTGGGTTCAGAGGCTTCACTTACTAACAAGCTCCCAGGAGCAGAGAGGCCACTGTGGGCCTTGGACCAAGCTTTGAGTACCTGGGACTCTCCTTTATCCCCTTCACTACCTCTTGCCAATCTGATCTTTCAAAAGAAAAGAGCCAGGAGCTGGGTTTATTTCTCCAGAGATGTTCTTTGCTGTGCTTTAACTGTACCAGGATACCTAAATCAACATTCTTTATGGACCATGTGAGAATTTCAAAAATGTGTGGTTTGAGTCAGCTCAGCTCAATTTAATTCAACTCAATTTACAGTAACATGCTGGAGCTCAAATTCACCTCTGGTTTCACCCCTTTATACATTGACAGTACCCATTGCTGTACCACTAAGCCCCTCATTTCTGTCTTTCAAATTTTCATTCTTTTCACCCATCCACGCATGGCAACAAGATAAAGTGTTTCTAGCACATTTTAAAAATACATCTTAATTCTTTGGGTAGAAAACTGTCCCCAGGCCCCCACAATGGGTGTGTG
This sequence comes from Cryptotis parvus, assembly GCA_021461705.1. NCBI lineage: Eukaryota > Metazoa > Chordata > Mammalia > Eulipotyphla > Soricidae > Cryptotis > Cryptotis parvus. The sequence goes on along the minus strand of JAJIBD010004240.1, from coordinate 23,896 downwards.
CTTTCATATCTTCCCTGACAGATGTGGGGATCCTGGCTTGTTCTGATTTTTGTTCCTTCTTTAATTTTACCCCAGTGCTGATACCCCTATTTTATTGCAGTTGATGAAACAGGAAACTTCTAGTTGAATTGATGGAGTGTACAAATATATTAAGACAGTGTAGATATGACTATGATGGAGACAGAGCTACAGAATGGCACCTGTGGCCTGAGCTCATTGTGTCAAATTCTGAGAATGTGGCTCAGAAGCATCATTTATATCCTCTGTCTTCTTAACTACATTTCTCCCTCTTTCAAGCTAAGGATGGATCTGCCCTGGCACTAAATGGTTACTCTGAAATGTCATTTATGTGCCCTCTTTCTAACTCATCTCTGGGAAGGAAAAATGGTGGGCCACTATGTATATAAAAACACACTGCTCTGGGTTGAAGGTGGAAGAGATGGGTATTGGGTCAAGAATGATGGTAGCAGTTTAAAAACTAGTATGCATGTATGCATGCTTTGACTGTAGGAGACCCAAGTTAGATACCTGGCACTCAAATGTTCCCCAAGCTCTATCAGAAGTGACCCAATCCCTGAGTACCGCCAGATGTGGCAAAAAAAAAAAAAATCAAGACAGAAACAAAAGCCAATTAAAAACAAAACACTAACTTTAGATAATGTCAAACCTCCCCAAGGAGGAGCGGTGAGCTCTTCCACCCAGATTAGGTGGGAAATTCTGAACTTCACATCACTCTTTGCAGATTCAAAACTAATTACACAAATAGATATACAATCTATAAAAGATTTGATTGCATAACAATCACGATCATAGAAATAGAGGTTGGGTGGGAAAATAGTGAAAGGAACATGAAGCAGACATTAAACCACAGCTAACTACATAGTGATTGAAGGGAGATAAAGTACTTATTTGCTTTTGAGGTTTCTGGTGGCCAAAGCCCAAAGAGAAATAAAGTCATTTCTGTGATTCCTGTGAGTGAATATGTCTTGCACACAGTTGACCCAAGATTAGTTGGCATTAGAAACACATGACTTCTCCTACAGGTTGGCAGAACATTTCTTGGTACTTAGCATTTCTTCCATGAGCAGGTTTTCATGGTGGAATAGGATAGAGTACAGTGGATGACATCTGTTACAATGTCACTGCAATACTTGCAATACAACTCTGTAAGACACTTTCTCAATGTAAGTCAAGGCTAACTATAACTCAGCAAATTCTTGAATTGAGATGGGGAGGAAGTTATACTAAACATTTTAAGAAAAGATATACAGCATGACAAAAATACTAACTCTGATAATATAATTTTACATTTTCCCAATTAAAGAGACTATTGTCTTCATAAGACAATTTATATAAAAGTAAAACTCAATAAAACCTGTTATCAGTGAAGTATGGCCAAAGAGTGTTCTTGTATTTTGTCTTGATTTTGCATAAAATTCCAGTAAACCATGGGGCAAAAACACTTAGCTTGTTTAGAATTAAATAGATATTCAGTAACTGATTATCTGAGGGACCCTGGGCAAGTTATTAAGTTGATTACCATATTTAATCTTTACTGTCTTCAGTAAATGATAATTATCTTTCTATCTTTAACCCATGCATGCATATTTATATAAGTTTCAGGGAGATGAAATGTGAGAGTTGCCTGATAAATGTCTGGATATGCCAACCACTCAGCAGGTAGAGCAATTGCCTTGCACACTACCAACCAGAGCTCAGTCCCTGGCATTCCATTGGTCCCTGAGCAAGGCCAGGAATGGGCCCTGAGTGCAGAGCCAGGAGTAAGCTCCTGAGCACTGCTGGTTGTGACCATCAAAACAAAAGCCACAAAAGGAACAGTAACTCTTCCACTGTTTCATCCTTTACAGTTGGACTGTTTCTACAGTCGAACTACAGTGCTGAACAGGGATGAACTGTTTTCATCCCTCTACAGTTTCCACTTGTCACCCTCTTCTTATCTGACTAATTCTAATATCATCCCAAGTATATAAACCAAGTATATAGGTTTATAAACCTATAAACCTATATAGTATATAGGTTTTATAAACCAAATATATAGGTTTATAAACTAGGTATACAAATGAAACATTTACTGATGATAAATCATACTTTAAAACCTGATCACTTGACCACTTGATATCCTGTTATTCGTTGATTTGCTTGAGCGGGCACCAGTAACGTTTCCATTTGACCCTATCACGTGCCAGTGAGCCCAATGGTATCTGCTTGTTCCAGGAATATGGAAGAGCCTCAGCCCTTTTTTAAAATTGTTTTTAAAATTAAAAAAAAATTAATGTTTCAGTAAAAAACAGTAAAAACAATTTCAAAACAAGTTTTTAAAAAGTTACAAAGTTCTGCAAATAGTGATAGCTTGACATCTTCCTTGCCTATCTGGATGCCCTTAACATCCTTTTCTTCTCTGATTGCTATGGCAAATACTTCCAGTACTATATTGAATAGAAGTGGTAAGAGTGTGCAACCTTGTCTTGTCCCTAATCCTAAACTTTCTACCAAAAAGCTCCTAGAAACAATAGATAGAGTGGCAGAGTACAAAATCAATACCCAAAATGTCAGTGGTTTTCCTATGTATAAATAATGAAAGAGAAGAAAGGGATATTAAGAAAAAGATCCCATTCACAATTGTGCCACAGAAAATCAAATACCTAGGAACCAGCTTAACTAAGAGCGTAAAGGATCTGTACAAAGAAAAACTACAAAACACTGCTTCAAGAAATAAAAGAGGACACGAGGAAATGGAAATACATCCCCTGCTCATGGATTGGGAGAATCAACTTTGTCAAAATGGTAATAATCCTGAGAGCTTTATACAGATTCAATGCAGTCCCTATAAGAATACCCATGACATTCTTCAAATAAATTGACCAAACACTCTTGAAATATATATGGAATAATAAACCCACACAAATAGCTAAAGCAATTCTTGGGGAAAAGAAGATGGGAGGCATCAACTTTACCAACTTCAAACTATACTAAAAGCAGTAGTAATTAAAACAGCATGGTATTGGAATAAAAACAGACCTGTGGACCTATGGAATTGAGTTGAATAACCTGACACCCATCCTCAAATACATGATCATTTAATCTTTGATAAAGAAGCCAAGAGTACGAAATGGAGCAAGGAAAGCCTCTTCAACAAGTAGTGCTGGGAAAACTGGGCAGTTATGTGTAAAAAAATGAATTCAGACCTCTGTCTGACACCATGCACAAAAAATCAGATCAAAATGATTAAAGATCTCAATATCATACCTGAATCCATAAAAGCACATCAAAAAATATGGAAAAAATCCTTCACAACATTGAAGCTAAAGACATCTTCAAAGAAGAAACACCACTAACAAAGCAACTAGAAGCAAAGATAAACATATGGGACTATATGAAACTAAAAAAGCTTCTGCACCTCAAAAGAAATAGTGATCAAGATACAAAGACAGTCCACAGAATGGTAAAGAATATTCACCCAATACCCATCTGATAAGGGGTTAATACCCAGGATACATTAGGCACTGGTAGAACTTAACAAGAAGAAAACAGCCAACCTCATCAAAAAATGGGGAGAAGATATGAACAGAAACTTTGACAAGGAAGAAATTTGAATGGCCAAAAGGCATATGAAAAAATGTGCATCATCACTAATCATCAGAGAGATGCAAATCAAAACAACAGTGAGATATCATCTAATACCACAGATACTGGCGCATATCCAAAAGATCAATAAGCAAGTGCTGGCATGGATGTGGGGAGAAAGGGACTCTTATCCATTGTTGGTGGGAATGTCGACTGGTACAGCCTTTTTGGAAAACAATGTGGACATTCCTCCAAAGGCTAGAAATTGAGCTCTTGTTTGACCCAGCAATACCACTTCTGGGAATATACCCTGGGAGACCAAAAACACACAGTGGAAACACCATCTGCACTTCTATGTTCATAGCAGCACTATTCACAATAGCCAGAATCTGGAAACAACCAGAGTGCCCAAGAACAGACAACTGGATAAAGAAACTGCCGTACATCTAACAACAGAATACTACACAGCTGTTAGGAAAAATGAAGTTATGAAATTTGACTATAAATGGATGGACATGGAGAGGTTCATGCTGAGTGAAATTAGTCAGAGGGGAAAGGACAGATATAAAATGACTGCATTTATTTGTGGGATACAAAAATTACAATGGGAAGGAATGGTAGTGAAGATAGACGGTCAGCAAATACACCACCTCTGCTTCGCTGATGACATTGTTCTAATAACACCAAACATTAGCCAAGCAGCATAAATTCTGGCTGACTTCGACCGAGAATGTGGAAAGATAGGTCTACAGCTGAATCTCAACAAAACAATGTTCATGAAAAATGAACTAGTTCCAGAGGCCCCAGTCACTCTCAATGGAATAAACATCTCTGAATGCAGCAGTTATGTGCACCTAGGTCGAGAAGTCAACATGATGAACTACCTAAAACCTGAACCTCGTAGGAGGAAGAGAGCGGCATGGAATGCCTTAAGGAGCATTGAAGAAATAGCTAAAAGGACAAAGAACCTCCAGCCCTGGGCACATCTCTTCTACTCCACCATTCTCCCTGCATTAACATACACCTCAGAGACCTGGGCCCTACAAAAACAGGATGAGAACACTATTCAGGTCTCCCAAAGAGGAATCAAAAGAGCTATGCTTGGAATATCACGCCTCACTCAAATGAAAGAAGGAATCCAGAGCTCCGACCTCTGTTGCTGTTCCAGAGTCAGGGACGCTGTCTCGCTTGCCAAGGCATCGAAAAATCAGGTGGGCTGGACATGTAATGTGATTTGGAGACAACCACTGGACTAGAGCTGTTACCAACTGGATCCCATGGGACATCAAAAGATCACGTGGTCGCCCACCTACAAGATGGTCAGACTTCTTCATCAAGACACTGAACGAACGGTTTGAGGCTCCTTGTATTCCTGAAGCAAGCATATGCCTTTGGGCTACACTGGCACGTGATAGAGTCAAATGGAAATGTTACTGGCCCCCACTCAAGCAAATCGATGAATAACGGGATGTCAAGTGATCATGTGATATAAAAAATAGCATGATACCAATAACCAAGGCCAAACAACACATGGATCGGGAGGTCTTGTCAGTGGGTAGAACCTACCTCAAATGTGTGGGGAGTCAGAGGTTAGGTAATACAGAGAAAGGAACAGTGTACTAATAATTATTGTAAATGATAATACCAGCATAGAACTGAGCATTAAAAATAGGCAACAGGATATACATGATAACCTCTAAATGTATGTATTGCAAGCCACAATGTATAAGAGAAGGGGAGAGAGAAAGAGAGAGAGAGAGAGAAAGAGAGAGATGGGAAAATTGCCTACCATAGACACAGGCTGGGGGAGGGGGAATATGGGGACATTGGTGGTGGGAAATGTGCACTGGTGCAGGGATGGGTGTTGGAACACTGTATGACTGAAACCCAAATATGAACACTTTTGTAACTGTATTTCCCACTATGGTATAATTAAAAATTAAAAAGTAAATAAATAAAAATTCCATTACATGGAAAAAGAAAAAAAAGTTAGGAAGTTCAAGAAGATAGGTTTTAGAGCAATGTATAGACCATATAGTATTCAAATTAGTTTCTGAGATTTTATTTCTTTCAGGCTTATTTGGGTAAGCAAATTATTTGAATGATGTACTTCTATGAAAAGGCCCTGCAGGGCATGTATTTTGATTTCCTAAGAAAATCAAAGTTGTAGATATTATGCATAAAGCAAATAGAGAGTGAAGTTTGAGAACACTGGAAGCGGTTTACCTTCCCAATTGTCTACCATCCTTGCATACACAGAGCCTGGATGAAACCATAGTCTCCAGGCATGATGAATTCTTTTGAGTTCTAACAATCAGAAAACATGAAGAACCACATCCCAGTTTTGCCTGAATTCTTTTATTATTTTATCATTGTCCCCCCCCAACATACCATAATTTATAACAGTAACTGCTTTGATCAGGAAGATCCTCTAGAAACAAAGAACAGTAAAATACAAATCTAGCCCACAGCTGTGCTCCTAGAGGCCCTGGACATGTGGATCCATGTGGGTCCAACCATTGCTTGCCACACTCTGCAATCTCCTGTTGTTATTCTTCTCCATGACAAAGAGTGAAGATTGGGCACTTCCATCATAAATCTATAATCCTTGCAAGGAAGTTTAGCAATAAACTGGACCTTCACGAGCTCATGAATCCACCTTGCCCATGTTCTCAAGTGCCTAACCAAAGTCAAAAAATCTCTCATGAGAGGACCCTTTGGATAACTGGTAAACCTATCTCCCACTCATCTTAATGGGTCCTTCACCCTTAATGATGAAACCCAGAAGAAGGAAAATCAAGTATTCTGAGTGCTAAATTCATGTGGTGAGCCATGCACCTCTCTGGAGAATAGATAGATGGAAATTCCTAAGCACACTGTATCTCTGACTCTAATTTTTAAGTAAAAACATCAGGCAGGAGTAAAGAGAGAAAAAAAACCTGGTGACTGAAAAAAATATCAATAGGACGCCCACTCAGCATGCATGAGCTAAGCCAGGGGAGATGGCAAGGAGAGAGGGGCAGCTTTCTCTGCAAGCTTACATCTTGGACTTCCCCAACCAAGGAAACATTTGCCATATCATCATGGCAAGGAAATTAGACATGCCCATACAGTGCCCAAGGGTTCACTCTGCCTGATAGGGTGAAATACCTAAAGTTTATTTCTTGAAGATGAGATCATTGAAATAAAGAAATGAAATCACTGGCCAAGTCTGACACCTTTTCCCCCAAGTCTTTGGCTTCATATTTATCACAAGAACAGAAATCTGTTTTCACTGACAGAAAATTCATTTCACCCACAAAACCCATATTTCCCTAGCCTGCTTTCTATTCAGACAAGGCCTGCAAGATAAATGTGTTCTCCGATTCACCAGCAGTAAGAAAGATAAAGGCTTGGAACTCCACAAGTACATTCTCCTAATTATCGTAACTGGCAGTTTTTTATTTGGCAAACCATCTATTCAGATTAAACTACAGCCCAGGAGCCTTTTATTTGAAGATTGCCAGTGTGAGGTGGAAAGGTAGCTCAATTGTGTGGTTTCCACAGGTTTAATAGCCCAGAGAGAAGCACTGAAAGAGATCCCAGTATTTGCATGTTAGTGATTTCTGTTGGGAAAGACCTAAAAAATACCCAGTAGCCGCCTCCCTCCCTGTCCTCTCGCCTCCAAGTCTGCCCAAGACCTTTCCCTATTTAAACAACCAGAAAGATGTGTCAGAAGTGACCTGTTATTACCCTCATGTCCCAGTTTCCCCTAAGATATAAATAAACAAACGAGTCCAGCAAATGTGATGAGAGACTAACTCTGCTTAGCATTTGGAATATGTTTACCCATTTAATAACTGTTATTTATCCAGACATTTAATTGCACCATTGTAAACACACAGGGAAACCCTTGGGGAAGGTAGCTGAGATGAGGCAGCTAGTTAAAATCTGCTCTTAAAGCCCAGGGCCCTCCCAGAGCAAGTCTCTAGTTCTGGGATTATAGAGCAATGTGCAAGGTGAGAACATCCCAGCAAGAGGAAGCCACCAATTCAGGATGCTGCTTTGAAGCAGAAGGAAGGAAGGAAGGAAGGAAGGAAGGAAGGAAGGAAGGAAGGAAGGAAGGAAGGAAGGAAGGAAGGAAGGAAGGAAGGAAGGAAGGAAGGAAGGAAGGAAGGAAGGAAGGAAGGAAGGAAGGAAGGAAGGAAGGAAGGAAGGAAGGAGGGAAGGAAGGAAGGAAGGAAGGAAGGAAGGAAGGAAGGAGAAGGAAGGAAGGAAGGAAGGAAGGAAGGAAGGAAGGAAGGAAGGAAGGAAGGAAGGAAGGAAGGAAGGAAGGAAGGAAGGAAGGAAGGAAGGAAGGAAGGAAGGAAGGAAGGAAGGAAGGAAGGAAGGAAGGAAGGAAGGAAGGAAGGAAGGAAGGAAGGAAGGAAGGAAGGAAGGAAGGAAGGAAGGAAGGAAGGAAGGAAGGAAGGAAGGAAGGAAGGAAGGAAGGAAGGAAGGAAGGAAGGAAGGGAAGGAAGGAAGGAAGGAAGGAAGGAAGGAAGGAAGGAAGGAAGGAAGGAAGGAAGGAAGGAAGGAAGGAAGGAAGGAAGGAAGGAAGGAAGGAAGGAAGGAAGGAAGGAAGGAAGGAAGGAAGGAAGGAAGGAAGGAAGGAAGGAAGGAAGGAAGGAAGGAAGGAAGGAAGGAAGGAAGGAAGGGAAGGAAGGAAGGAAGGAAGGGAAGGAAGGAGAGAAGGAAGGAAGGAAAGGAAGGAAGGAAGGAAGAAGGAGGAAGGAAGGGGAAGGAAAGGAAGGAAGATGGGAATGAAGATGGGAATGAAGACAGGAAGACAGGGGAACCTGAAAGGGAGAAATACTTGCTGTTGGACACAGGAGATGGAAGTCAGGTCTCCAGGAGCAAGTCTCCACTGATGACAAAGCTTTGCTAGTGTTGGGGGTAAGATGAAGCAACACTTTCAAAGGGAGCTCCCATGCCCTCATGGGCTATAAGAATCCTGAATCTTTTCATAATGCAGGTACTCCCAAAAGAGACATCCTGGACATAGTGGGAGACTTTTGGGCTTTGCTCCTCATCCTTGGGTCTGTTCTGGGAGAACAAATCAGTCTCTTGACTTGGGGAAAGGAGGCTCATAAAAAATCCTTCCATAGTCCCTCAGATCTAACAACAGTCAAACAGCATTGACTGTGGATCTCCATATTATATTTGTTTTTGTTTGTTTGGGGGGCCACACCCAAGAGGTACTCAAGAATGTGGTGGGGTTTGGGGGATAATATGTGGTGCTGGGGATTGAATCCAGGTCAATCACATGCAAAGCAAGCTCTCTACCCGCTGCTCTTTCTTCTGCTCCTTCTTCTCCACCTTCTCTTTATCTTCCTCCTCCTCCTCCTTTTTCTCCTCTCCTTCTTCTCTTTCTCTGAATTTTGCATTTGCTTTGATATCCTGCCCCTTTTTAAACACCTCGGGCGATTTAATCATTGGATGAATGTCTGGATCCTGAAGGCCAAACCTATGTGGATTCATTTGGTCCAAGCCAGTCTTCTGCCCTCAGGACTTCTTCCTCACCTCCAGTTCAGATTTCATTGATCTAAAGAGCATTTGCAGTATGACTCAGCAGCTTGGAAATCATCTAGAAACTGCACCTGTTAACTATTTTTTGTCCTGATCAACTGGGTTTGGTCTATTATCGCTGAACTCTCTCAAGGGCTGTCTGACTTTGTCAAATCTTCCACCTTGTCTGTCTCCCTCCAGGCTGCAAGTCCACTTGGTCCATGTTTTAGGTGTGGGTTAGCAACTTGTCCCATTGTCTTTGCCAGTGGTGGAACAGTTTTCTTTTGCTTCTCAGATGGATCCCAGCTCTTGGCATCCTGAGACATGACCCACAATGACAGCCCTGCTTCTCAGAGAAGGGAGTCTGGTGGAAGTTTTCATGAGTTGCTCTTTTGAAAGAAATGATTGTCATGGGCCATTTTTCTTAGCAAAGGTTCCCATCCACCACTCCTGACACAAGTCAGTCCCCCAAAACTCTACTCCCTCCAGACTGGAAGCCCTTTCCATGGCATCACAGGAGCTGGGTCCTTGAACACCATGGACAGCAGTTGTTGATGGACAGTTGGAACAAGTTACCAGAATTTCTCTCTGCTAGAGCTTTTAGTTCTTTCTTGGTAAGTGAAGCACCCAGCATCCAAAGGCTGATTGTAAATACTGCACCTGGGTGCCACTTACTGTCATCGGATTTTAGATTATTAAATATTCTCTGTAATCAAATAGGTGGAGAATGCTCTTTATGACATTGCTCTTTAGAAAGTACAGCTGGATTTGAGCAACTGAAAGTCCCCATAAGCCCTTTATAGGGAAGATATCTGCTTTGTTTAGCTCGCCTACTACTTCCCAATCTTCTCTTCCCACCCAGACCTTTTCCACAACATCCCAGCTAGGCCCTCGGGAGTTAGAACCACCCAGAACTCACTTGGTAAAAATATTGATCTTGGGGCTTTGGCTCAGGGGTGGAGCACAAGCTTGCGTATGTCTCAGGTACAATCCTGGCACCAAGTGGCCTCGATACACACTGAAACAATAATAAACTATCTTGCCCAGATTCCCTGCCCTGACTATATATGGGTCTGCCTGCACAGATAGCAGGAAAGAGAACCCCCAGACATCAGTTTCCCTCTAGCGCTGCTCCTTAAAGAACCATGATCCTGCATACATGTGGCCCTAACTCACTCCCACATAGTTCACTGGTCCCCAGAGACACACAGGGAAGCATTTGCATTTGCATACACAGGCAAACCAAGGACTGGAGAATTTTCTGTAAAAGTTCAGGTCATGTACACTCTCCCCTATAACCTGTCACTGTTTTTCAAGTCTCATGAGCAACCCTTGTCAGGACCCACACGAATTAGAACATGGCTGTGTTCCAACAAGATCCGATTTGTGGGCAGCAACTTTTCAACTTGCTTTAATTTACACACGCCACAGAAACATTCTTCTTTGCATTGGTTTCCAACTATTTTAAAATGTGAAACATTCTTAGCTCCCAGACCATTCAATAATAGCCACTTATGTGTCCGGGCAAGAGGTCACTGTTAATAAACTCCCACCTGATACCACTGACAGGGGCTTGATTTTTCAGTGGTGCCAGGGACCCAACCCAGGCACAGGCAAGGCATGTGCTTTCCTACAGAGCTTATCGAGTCCTGAATAATATGACTTTTAAACCAAAGATTCCCATCCTAAGCTTTTTTTGGGCAACACCTGCTGGTGTTCAGGGGCTCTTCCTGGATCTGATTGGATTCAGGGGACCCATATGCAGCACTGAGAATTGACTGGGTTTGTGAAAATCATATTCAAGGCCAGTAGCTTAACCCTTATATTCTCTGGCACCTCCCACCCTCAACTTTTCTTTAGTTGGCGAGAGCAGGAAGGCACATCTAGCACTGTTCAGGGCTTATTTCTGACTCTGTGCTCAGGGATCAATTTTGGTAGAATTCAGAGAACCACATGGAGTGGCAGGGATCAAATCCAGTTTGGCCTAGTGGAAGGCAAGTAAGTGCCCTTGCAACTATACTATCCCTCCAACCCCCACCCCCCAACGTCAACTCTTTTTTTTTTAAAGTATTTTATTATACCACCGTGAGATATACAAATAAAAAAGATATACAATTAAAAGTTCATGTTTGGGTTTTGGTCATATAGTGTTCCAGCACCCGTCCCTCCACCAGTGCCCATCTCCCACCACCAACATCCCCGGTTCCCTCCCCCTTCCCCAGCCCACCTCCATGGCAGGTTCTTTATTTCTTTCCCTTTCTCTCTCTTTCTCTTTTCCTTCCCTTCCAGACTATGAATTACAGAACATACATTAAAAGGTTGTCATGTGTATCCTTTTTGCCTCTATTTAATGCTCAGTTCTAGGTTGGCATTAGTATCCTCGACAATTATTAGCACCCTGTTCCATTTTCTGTCTTACCTAACCTCTGACTCCCACACGTTTGTGATAATTTCCACCTTTGACAAGACCTCCTGATATATGTTTCACTTGACCTTGGATATTGGTATCATAATATGTACATATATATTTATGCCATGCAAATAAATGCAGTCATTCTGTATCTGTCTCTCTCCTTCTGGCTAATTTCACTCAAAATAATCTTCTCCATGTCCATCCATTTGTAGGCAAATTTTATAACTTCATTTTTCCTAACAGCTGCATAGTATTCCATTGTGTAGATGTACCAAAGCTTCTTTATCCAGTCATTGATTTTTGGGCACTCTGGTTGCTTCAAGATTCTGGCTATTGTGAATAATGCTGCTATGAACATAAAAGTAGGGATGGTGTTTCCGCTGCGTATTTTTTGGTTTCCCAGAGTAGATTCCCAGGAGTGGTATGGCTGGGTCAAATGGGAGTTCAATTTCTAGTCTTTGGAGGAAAGTCCATATTGTTTTCCAGAAAGGCTGTACCAGCCGGCATTCCCACCAACAATGGATGAGTGTCCCCTTTTCCCCCACATCCACGCCAGCACTTGTTGTTCTTGCTCTTTTGAATATGTGCCAGTCTCTGTGGTGTAAAGTGGTATCTCATTGTTGTTTTGATTTGCATCTCTCTGATGACCAGTGATGATGAGCATTTTTTCGGTATGTTTTTTGGCCATTCGAATTTCTTCCTTGCTGAAGTTTCTGTTCATTTCTTCTCCCCATTTTTTGATGGGGTTGTTTGTTTTCTTCTTGTAAAGTTCTACCAGTGCCTGATATATCCTGGATATTAACCCCTTATCAGATGGGTATTGGGTGAATATTCTTTCCCATTCTGTGGACTGCTTTTGTATCTTAGTCACTGTTTCTTTTGAGGTGCAGAAGCTTTTTAGTTTCATGTAGTCCCATATGTTTATCCTTTCTTCTAGTTGCTTTGTTAGTGATGTTTCACCTTTGAAGATGCCTTTAACTTCAATGTCGTGGAGGGTTTTTCCTATATTTTCTTCAATGTACTTTATGGATTCAAGTCTGATATTGAGATCTTTAATCCATTTTGATCTGATTTTTTGTGCATGGTGTTAGACACAGGTCCAAATTCATTTTTTTACATGTCACTGCCCAGTTTTCCCAACACCACTTGTTGAAGAGGCTTTCCTTACTCAATTTTAGACTCATTGCACCTTTATCAAAGATTAAATGATAATGTGTTTGAGGTTGGGTGTCAGGATACTCAATTCTATTCCATAGGTCCACAGGTCTGTTTTTATTCCAATACCATGCTGTTTTAATTACTACTGCCTTGTAGTACAGTTTGAAGTTGGGAAAGGTGATGCCTCCCATCTTCTTTTTCCCAAGGATTGATTTAGCTATCCTTGGGGGGTTTATTGTTCCATACAAATTTCAGGAGCGTTTGGTCAATTTCTTTGAAGAATGTCATCGGTATCCTCATAGGGACTGCATTGAATCTGTATAGAGCTCTAGGGAGTATTACCATTTTGCCAACGTCAACTCTTAAGGCCTTCTACTCCTTAAGTGATCTTGTGAATTCTTTAACAAAGCAAATGTCTCAATTCCTGAATCCAGTGCCAAGCCCAAACATTCACTGTGCCCTTCTGCCATGTAAGAAAAACCTGGGCACAGAAGTCTGGTTTTCTGGTTCCCACCTCCTAAATGAGACTGCATGCCAAAGGAGCCCTGTTCTTCTGCCAACCCCAAGCCCACTAGCGCTATGGCTGTCAGCGTTGTGACATCTGAATTGGCTCCAGTCAGAAGTACTTCACAAACATTCCTGCCCAGGAAGCTGTGTGTTGTAACAGCATCGTAAGCATCCGCTGAACACCCACGACACGAGTCTCAGGTTTACACACTGTCACTGTGGGGATAAACATGATTCCCCCACCACCCCCACCACACACACACACACACACTGCACACACACACACACACACATCTTGGAGCTGATTTAGGCAGCCCCTCTCCACCAGCCAGGCAGAGCTGGCACCCGGCCTCACATGTGCCTAGCCATCCTGTGGGGTCCAGGCAGATACAGACAGCAGCCTTCTCCTCCACTCCGGAAGCCATAGAAATGCTCAATCAGCTGCTCATTTTCCCAACAGGATGCTCGGCCCAAGGGGGCCTTCTAGGGAAGGCAACTAAATCAGAGCTTGTTTGGGAGGGGACAGACAGGAGAATGGTGTGCTTTGTCAGGAGGGGTTCTGGGGCGCAGCGGGAGGGAGGACCGGAGAGTTGGTTTTTGTGGAACTGCAGGGACAGCCTTGCTGCCATACCATCAGACGTAGGCCACTGTTGTTTGGGGACCTCTGGTGTGACAGGCCCTGGGCTGGTGGCGTGGATGCAGGGGTGTGGGGTGGGAACATGCACACATGCATACACACAAACATATGCACAGAGGCATACATATATTCATATACGCAACATGCACACTCACGCATATATAAACACATACACACATAGACATATACACAAATACACATGTACACATATACACCACACACACACACAGTGTGAGGATGCTGCAGCACCCTGCCTCACCAGAGAGACACTCAATCTGAACCATCCAAGACTGCTGCCATGGGTACTCTCCACCCAGGGGATGTGTCTGGTCTTCACATCTCTCCCTTGCTCTTCTCTTCTCTCCTCTTTCCTAAACTACACTGGACTTTGAACTACCACAAATCTTGGGCCTCACTTCACCCTCCCCACACATAGCCAGTCTCTAAACCCACATATACACATAAACCTGATATTCTAACCCCCTTTCACAGCTGGCTGTCTCTTCCCCTTAGAACAAAGTCTAAAAGTGAACCATGAGCTTAGCACTCCCAGCCCTCGCTCTTGGCTTACTTGCTTCCCCTGGATCTCTGATTTTCTATTCCTCATAGTGACTGAGAATCTAGAATCAGATGGTTGTACCCAGATACTTCCCACCCTCTTCAGTTGAAGTTGTTGAGTGATTTGGGCTGAATTTGCTGGGGCCTCAGTGCCTCCCTTTTCTCCCTCTATAAAAAAGAGCACAATGATTGGTGCATCACAGGCGTGTAGGAAGATTCTGGGTCCAAGCACAGAGTAAGTGCACAGAGGAAAACCTTGGAGCTGTTCGGTGCTCTGACTTTTCTCCTCTGCTCCAAACCTGAGTGTTTATTCCTCACAGAAGGGCATGGCTGGAGCCTTTCTCAACCTTCTCTGCATCTGTGCTTTTTTCTTGTAGTTGGTTAACTATGAGATGTCACATCTGATTACAAGCCTCACTCTAGGTTCAATATCTGTTCAGAACTCTACTCAACACAGCCAGGTCTTCTATCCATACTCACAGGACCTGTGCCCCTGGTGGGAAAAAACTTGGGATGTCTTTTTCCTCGAGCACAGACACAAACCGCTTTCTGTCTCTTAATTATAATAGATTAACTGAATATATGCCTTTGGAAAAACAAAATCACTGTACAATCTGGTTAGGAGATTTTTTAAGGCTCCTTCATGGTACCTTAGGACACAGTGAATGGGGCAAAGAATGAAGAACAAATTTGGCAGCAGGCCAAATAGAGTCTCAGGCTTTCCTGACATTTTAGGGAAATTGAGGGAGCTGTTGTTGGGAGGGCAAAAGAAAGTCTCAATAAGACTGAGTCACTCTCAAATGTTGCTTTTGCTTTAGAATCACATTTTTAAGGACACTTAAAAAATAAATCCCAATGAAGGCTGAAGTGGTAGCACCTGAGTTTTAGCACTTGCCTTGCATGAAGCTAACGCTGGTACAACTCTTGGAACTGCATATGGTCTCCAAGCACTGTCATGAGTGCTCCCTGAGAACAGAGCAAGGAGTAAGCCCTGAACAATGTGGCCCACCCACAAAGCTCTAGTGGTTACCCCAGACTTAGTATATGAGTATGTCCACAGATGGACATCTGTAGATTTTGACGGTTCCTGCTGATCCCATTATGCAGCCCAGTAGCGGTTTACTGCTCTGGACACTACTTTGATTTTCCATCTCCCTTCTCTTCAAAGATGTCTTGACAGCTCACTTGATCCTCACAGCAATCCAACAAACCCATTTGCAACAGATTCCACTCTCCAGAAAAGACTCAGTCACAGAAAAACTAAGGGTGCACACGTATGTGTGTGTGTGTGTGTGTGTGTGTGTGTGTGTGTCTAAGATTAAAGGATGTGAGTAAGCAGCCAAGTCTTGGAATCTTTATTTCAAGGGCAGGGAGTATGGCTACAGTTGAACGTAATAGAAAGGGACAAATAAAGAGACTTTCATATGGAAAAGGGGACAGGATATAAGCTACAGGAGTAACATGAGGTCCTTGGAATAGTAGTCCTATCTTAGAAGGACAAATTTTTCAAAACAAAACAAAGCACACACAGCAACTAAGGATCTGAAGAAATTCCTTCCATGATTTCTTGATGGACTTTTACAATCCATTACTTTTCTGCCCCAATGCAAGGACAGTTCAGGAACAGGAGTCTAAGGAAGGCTTCCAAGGAAAACGGGTGCTCACTAAACTTAATGTAAGGGGGAACATAATCACGCATGTACTACTTTCTTAGGCCTATCCTAAGGTTCAGTAGCTTCCATAATGAGATTATTTCAACCTGGAGGCCAACTGCAACAGCAATTACAGACCATTAAAGTCCTACTTCATCTCTTCAGCCACATATATCAGCCCTACTCTCTTGTACCTATCACCTCTGGGCCTCCCTCTCGAATACAAGTCAGGTTTTTATAGCAACATTTCCTAAGAGTGTTAGATATGCCTTCTCCTCTAGCTCAGGGATCATTTGAAGAAATTCCTTCCTGGAGAAGATTCAGTTTCATTACAGTTTTCCCTGCACCAGGTCCTGGGAGATACTTTTGTCCCCGCTTTTCTTGGGTCACACCTGGCGATGCTCAGGGGTTACTCCTGCCTCTGCACTCAGGAATCACTCTTGATGATGCTCGGGAACATATGGGATGCCAGGGATCAAATCTGGTTGGCTGCATGCAAGGCAAATGTCCTACCTACTGTACTATTACTCTGCCCCCTGGGAAATACATTTTGCTGGCACTCGACTCTCTTAATCCCCATGAATCAGTGCTTAGTTCCTATCCATCACTCGTCCATGAATGCAACAGATGCTGCCTGAGTGTTGCTCCTTGCTCCCTGCACCTTTGCTGGGATTTTGAAAAGATTGTCACACTCATTGCTGCTAAACCTGAACAAGATCTCAACATTTTTAGTAGAGCGTGTGGTCTGCTCTTATGTCTGCTTCAGAATCTAAGAGGGAACCTTCAGGAATCACTCTCCCAAGAGGATTCTCAGGTCACTAAAGAGAAATGGAGGCAGGAAGAAGTAAAGTAAGTTGCTTGAGTTTGCAGGATTTGGTGCTGCTGAATTCCCAGAAACTTTGCTCCAAAGTTTAATCTTGGTTCTGGCATACCAAGCTTCACCCCAGCTCACCCAGGACAGAGATGGGTCTGTCTGCTAAATCCAACCCATATTTCAAGATTCAGTGTGGGCTGTTGCCACCTCTTGAACTGCTTTAAGACTTTCCCCCACCCTTCTGACAGTTTGATATCTCTTTTGGTCTGTTCTTACACCACCCAGGACACAACTCCAGGAAAGCACAGAAAGTTCTCCGATGAGAGTGTTTTGTTCCTTATTTGTGCACAGTCTGAGTCTATGACGCATGAATAGGTCTTTTTGCTCCAAGCAACGAAAGGGACTCCTGCCTCCCCCGCCTCATTGGGGATCAGCAGGGATCAGAACTTTTGTTTAATCAACTTCCCTGAGGTAGCCGATTATGCTTGGACCTGATGGCTGAGTCTATGGTCAGCTTCTAAATTTTATCACTCTTGAAATTAATGAGACAATAGCTTTGAAGGAAAAGGCCTTTAGAGCGCCAAGAGCAACATCTAGGCATAAAAACAAACTAGACAAAGGAGGCTTCCCAGGTTATTTTGTCTGTCCATAAGCAGAATAGACTCAAAAGAGGGAGAACATGTGAGTGGTAGATTGGGTACCACTCAAGAAAATGTCAGGGAAATCTATGGCTGCTTATAGAATGGGAGGGTTTTGAGGGGAAAGTGAGTCAGAAAGTCTGGGTCCTCCTCATTGTTTCTAGCTTGAGATAAGTAGGGATGCTAGAACCTGGCAGAGAGCACCTACACTCATCCATTGAGACCACAGACTTTGAGTCAAAGAGATCGAATAGGGATTAAAGTATTTGCCTTGCACGCTACTGACCCTGGTTCCATCTCTGATGGAGAATAAGTCCCTCTGGCACCGCCAAGAGGGATCTCTGAGCCCAGAGTCAGGAGTAGCCCCCTGAACATAGTCAGGTGTGATAAAAAAAAAACTCCAGCTCCCCTCAAAAGTACCCAGAGTCCCCCAAGGAAGTTTAGGAGCACTGAGTTCTGATTAGAATATCAGAAATTTCATGAGAGGTTGGAAAGATTTAGAAGAGCACCCAGGGAGATCTATGACTATGTCATGTCACTTCCTCTCCTAGCATTTCCTCAAGCTGTCCACCTGGGCACTGTAGAATCCACTGTGTACCTTTTACCTACATCTGTGACCAGGGTCAGCCTCCTGGACAAGACTCTAGGTTTGGGGTCTTTCTGAATGGCAAGACTCCATCCTTCAGAACTTTTAGAAGGTGGATAGTTCTTTCTATGTGCCATATCCATCCTCTGGATGGGATGCTGATCCTGGCACCTGTCACTGCGTGCCAGGACTAGTGATAGCCAAGATGGGTATTCTCTGGAGATTTGGCAGAGTGGTGCAAATGGAGAAAGATGAGCTAGGAGAAAAGATGAGCTAGGAGAAAGATGAGCTAGGAGGTCCTCACTTGAGGGAACCCTATGAGACAATGCGGTCTGAGAGAAGATTTGGCAGGCTGAGCACATGCCTTGCATGCAAGAGAACTGGTTCAAATCCAGCAATTCATGACCCCGCCCTCATCACTCAAGGGAGGGACTCCAAAGTATAGAAATGGGGAGTGCCCTTGAGCATCATCGCTTGGGCCTGGCCCCCCAAACTAAACTCCAGGAACAACATAAGACAATGGCTGTTGGATGCATGGCATTGGTGGAGAGAGAGTACAAAACTCAGAGGTAAACAACAAAGACCTTAGACTGGAAATGCCTTGGGTTGTTTTGTGCTATTCTCCAGGATGGAGATATTCCCACCAGACGCAAAGAAATTTCTATCTCCCCTCCAAGGAGAAATCAATGGAGACTCTAGGCAGAAAGCTGTGAGTCTCAGTGAATGATAGGATGAACCCTATGTCCCAAAAGTGATCCTCTTAAACCTACGCCTCCATCACTACACTACTCAAAAAAAAAAAAATAACCAACACCCCAGAGTGACCAGCAGGAAGATCGGTTTGGTTATTTTTGTTTGTTTGGCTTTTGCAAAAAGAAGTTTACCCTTGACTCCTGATAAGGCAGTGAGCCTAGGAGATGAGTCATACTCGACATTGGCATGCTTCCTAAGCATGTGTGTTCAAAGCCGGCCCCTAGGCTGGGAGGAGCAGATTCTGTCCCCTGAGACCACAGATGCTTACAGCCCCAGTTGGGACTCCTGAGTAAACTGGGGCTGAGAGACCGGCAGACTGTGGTCTCTCTGTAGGAGATTCTTCTGGTTCCCATCCTGTTCTCTCAACCTTGGGGTAGATATGGATATGGGGACTCACAGAAGCTGCTCCTACAGACTTGGAATTGGTCCAGTGGGAATTTGGTGCAGAAATAAAATGAAAGCTTTGACTCTCTGAGTCCAGACTCCTTCCCTGGGAGCTACAATATGCAAAGACCTAAGAACTATGTTTTCTGCAGATCATCATAACGAAGTTTCTACTGTAGCAATGAGGAAAATGAAACAGGTAACAAATACTCCAGCATGACTTAAATGAGATATTAAGCAAGTGGTGTGCGTGGTATAAGAAGGCAAGGATCTAAAACTTTCAATTTGGGCACTGAGTGCTTAAGGGGCTCTTACCAAAATGTGGACCAGCCATGCATCATTACAGGCAGTACTTTTATTGATTGGCTCCCCATAAATGCCAGCTAACAATGTTACTATGAAATAATATTGTCATGAAAGACCTGGAAGGCTTCCCTGGGTGGGAATAGGGCAGAGAAGTGCATCTCCATCCACTGGCAAGCAAATTAGGAGGGGTCACTAACAAACTCTAAAACCTACTAAGTCCATGGGCCTGAGAATCCATGGATTCCAGCCGCTTGGGCTACTGGAGTCTGCCTGAGAGCAGTAGTTATGTGCAAGTATTTATGTGCACAATCAGTCATGATATGTGTGCGCCATAAGGGGTCTGTGAGGATCAGTGAACAGGTGCAGACTCACGCATTATCAAGCTACGATTTTGGCCAGTGAGTTGATGAACATGCACTCCACTCTTCGTAGCTTTTGCATTTGTAACTTTGCACCAACACACTTCAATGACAAGCACACAGATATTTGGTACCTATCAGCCAAGATATACAAAAGTGCATGTGAGGCCTGAGATGTGTCAGATAAAGTGGGTGTGAGCAAATCAGTGTATATGATAGTCTGTTTCACAGTGAGAGCGAGACTATATTTTCCCCAGACCATGGCCACCGTGGGTCTCTGTGCTCTCTAACTCTGCCTAGTACCCCCATAGTGTTCTCCTTAGTGGCTTCTCCCTGGCCAGTTCCCTGAATTTTCCCTGAAACCCAGCTAAGAGTGCCATCCATGCTTCTGTCTCTGGAGGATACATCTGATCATCCCAGATGGTCCCTGCAGCTGTCCACTAACCATCAGAGTCTCAGTTTCAGCCCCTCATGGAGCTCTCCCTAACCCAGCCGCCCCTTGTTCTGTCACAGCCACCTACTCTTTTCTCTCTGCTTGTTGGTTTGAAGCCGTCTTGATTTCACCTGTCCCTCTTTAGACCATTAAAATCTCCAATTCATCTCTCTCCCTTGAACCACTGGGCAACTTCTTGCTACCCAGGCTCGACGGTGCTGTTCTTATCTTCGCCCCTCATGTGCCGCCATACCATGCCATCTTTGTAGGACTTGGTGCCAGTTCACTGCCATTTCCTACATGAATTGATTTCGATCTGGTTTCCCCTCTCTCCTCTTGATTCTCTAGTACCACAGAGAGAATACTAGAGCTAAAATCTGTCCTAGAATGTAGCCACTCCAACCTCTAATTTTACAGATGGGAAACCAAGATTTAGGATAGGAAGTCAAAACTGCTCATTGAATATCTTATTCCATGGCAATTTGATGAAATGCTGCTCCAGGGGTTCAAAAAGCTAGGGGTTGTATGGGAATATGGGGACCCAGAAGGGTTCAGCCCCAGAGACGAGAAATGCTCTGAGCAGGGGGCATGTGTGAGTAGTTCCTGAGTGTTCAACTCACCAAGGGAAGGAGGTGAGGGGCTTGGACAGATGGAGACATTTCCACATCACTGTGGGCTCCTTTTCCATGGCACCTGCTTCCTTGTCCATCACATTCCCCAAAGGAAGAAGGCAAAAAGAAGAGAGGAGAATAAAGAAGAGTTGAGCAAGAGAGGAAAAATAAAGAAGTGGAGAAGAGAGGAGAATAAAGCAGTTAGTGCATAAATGTCTGAAAGCGTGAGTGCATGAATGAGTGAAGGGAACACAGTCCCCATGTTAGCATCCCTTGTGGACTGTTCTGTCATCTGTGTTTGCTCCTTCGATTTTGACCAATTAGAATGATTTACATCTGCCAGGGATGGGGAATGAAGGGGTTACCCAAGCTTCTCTGAGAGACTGAACGCTTCCCAAGGCACCAAAAAGAGGTGGAAGGTGAATTCCAGACCCAGTATTCCTGGCACTCTAGCAGGCTTTTCACTCCATCCTGCTATTGACATGACAGTGACAGCCTACCTGTGACACCTCAGCAAGAAAATCCAAGGGCAGTAAATCACCCATCATCAGAAGTGCTACTGGGCAGTTGGGTCCCTGGGTTGCTAACCTCCAAGCACTCAACGGAAGGGAAGATCCTGGCTCCCCGGCTCTTTCCTGCAGTGGAGGCAGCGCTTCCATCTGTCTGAATTCATATCATCAGTGAATCGAAGGGACTTTCTGCCAAGGAAGCATGGCTTAATGGGCCTTTAAGGCGCCCAGAATTCAAGTTGAATCTTCATCTTCATTGGAAGCCAATGAAGTTTGATTTTTAATTCACCTCGCAGAGTCATAAAGCAAACCAGCTACTCTTGCTCGTGCTCAGACCAGCTTCTGAGGATTGGGCAGCCTACCTGCCTGCCTCGCCCACCAGGCTGGCCCTCCTGTGGAATTGCCCATCTCTGCAGCTTAACCCCAACCCATGGGGCAGGGCAGAACCACAGTAGTGCACTCTGGGAGCTCCCTGAGGAGCCAAAAGAACCCAAAGGTACTTTTGCTGGTACCACTCCGGGAGGGGCTGATGTCAATGAGCTCAGGGCAGAGAGATACTAGATATTTGTTCTCTGGGTGATGTGGAGCAGGCAACACAGGTGCCATTGACCTAGGCCAGTTTTACCTGGTTGTTTTGGGGTTGCAAACAGCCTCCCTGCTCTGGAATGTTGTGATGTTAACTTGGCCTTGTGATTTGTCCCATTTAGGTACCTTGCAACACCCCCTGATCCCCTCCAGGCCTGCCTTGTTCTTCCACCTCATGATCACTTCAGTCAGATGGGCAGACTTCTCATGTAATTCAAGCTTATTCACAGTCCTTGGGGCACTGCTCCCACTCCGCGTGAATCCTGAATTCTCACTCTGGCAGCATGCCCCTGCCTCTGCAGGGAGTAAGTTCCGGTGAGAAGGTAATGGTACAAATTGGGTGACAGTATCCTTTTGGTTCAACTTCTAGCCTAGATCCTGCCTGGTTAAGGAACCTCCAGCCACAATTGGTTTTCTTAGCTACCAAATGGATACTGTAGTTATTTATCCCAGTGCAGTTAACCAATCCCACTCTTAAGGATCTAATGCAACAAATATTAAGTCTTGATCAAGCACCATCACAGGGACAGACCTGGCAGCCGCCACAGGTTTCTACTCTACTCAGAATCATCAGAGGGCAGCTGGACAGCTGGAGTGAGGGAAGCTGGCCATCTTCACCCAGATGACAACTGGCTGGGGCTGCATAAATGACCAGTGTCAGGAACTCGTTAGCAGGCTTTGCTGCTCTTGCTGAAGGGTGTTTGAAGCCACCAAGTTATACTCCAGCAAATGCTCATGGGCCATGTGGTCCTGGGGATGGAACTTAGCACCTCAGCGCGCAAGTAGCTTTACATGCACTACGAATCTTGAACTATCTTCCTGGGCCTGTGGTAACAGATTTCTTAGGATGTTGGCTCCAGAACTCCCCTAGGCTTGTTTCAGAGAAAGCCTGTAGACAGCACCTTTGGGACCCAGTCTCCAAACCATGAAGCACCCAGTCTAGAGTGCTCTCTATTGTTGACTCTGGACATAAGAGGAAAGTAGGAAAAATCTTCTCTTCCAGATTTGGGAAGATCAGGCCTGGAAAGAACTGGGGCAGCCGTTTGGTGCTGTGTTTATAAGTAAGCTACGATCTTATACCTTGCCCCTCGGGTCGTTGCAGGTGTGGCTTGTGGTGTGCCCGGGCCGCATTTGGCAGGTGGCAGACAGGGAGACAGGCTTAAGTTCTATAGCCTTACAGCCCTCCCACCCGTGGGCCCTGGATGGTTGATGATCTGACACAGAAAGACTGGGGCCCTGGATGAACCTCCCAGCCACGGCAGAGCCTGCAAGTTACCTATGGTGTATTTGATATGCCAAAACCAGTAAATAATAATGGACCTCATTCCCAATGAATGGAGACATTACTGCCAAATTCCCGCTTTGAGCAAATCGATGAATAGGGAAGACAAGATACAAGTGAATCTTATAAATTGCAAAATAGACTTCTGATACCATTATTCTGATAATTAAAAAGTATATGTTAGGAGCTAGAGCACAGAACAGGGGTTAAGGTAGTACATGTCTTGCACAGGACAGTTCCCACCCCCCACCCCGCAACAAGGAAATGATATCACACCAAAGTCTGGCTTGTACTGAAGCTGAAGCCTTGCCTAAGAGATGCATGATGTTTACTATTGCCTGGCATTTTTGCCCACCTTCCTCTATTTGTTGGCTGGCATTTATTCTACTGCATCTACCAGATGAGACCCACCCCCGCCTATAATGATCTTCCAATGACTCAAGGTTGTACTGGGTTTTAATTAAAACTTATCATTGCAGGCCTCCCAAGGCCCTCATTTGTTCACAGAGGTGGTATCCAGGCCGAGGGCAGGCTGCCATGAGCTACTTTTATCTCTCTAAGTCTATAGAGCCACTCCCAGTGGGCTACTAGTGGTTCAGT
>JAJIBD010004239.1:137500-168709 GCA_021461705.1 Cryptotis parvus | reverse complement strand
TATTCGCACTGCCCGCCTGTCCTTCGCCAACTATAAGACCAAGATGACTGCCCTCCGACGCCCTGATGGATCTATCACATCTTCCAGAAAGGCAATGGAGAAGATTATCCAGGACTTCTACTCAAATCTTTTTGATAGCCACATCCACCTGCCCACATACCAAATTCCACAGGATGGATTCGTCATTCCCAACGTTCTCCCTTCTGAAATAAGACATGCCATCTCATCGGTAAAAAGAGGGGAACAGCACCAGGCCCAGACAAAGTCAGACCCGAACATCTGAAGAATCTGCCATCGTTGCTCATCAATACACTAGCTCGACTCTTCACACGCTACCTGTCCGAATGCAAGGTGCCCTCCCAATGGAAAACCAGCAGGACAGTTCTACTGTTCAAGAAGGGAGACATTCATGACATCGGCAACTATCGCCCCATCTGCCTGTTGTCTGTCATCTACAAGCTGTTTACACGAGTCATCCTGAACAGGATTAGCAGAACACTAGATGAAGGTCAACCATGCGAGCAAGCAGGTTTCCGGAAAGGATTCAGCACATATCGACCATATCCACACAGTAACCAAGCTCATTGAGGTTTGTAGGGAGTACAAGATGCCGCTCTGTCTCACGTTCATTGATTTACAGAAAGCCTTTGATTCTGTGGAAACTGAAGCAGTCATCGAAGCCCTAGTCAAACAGGGTGTTCAAACCCAATACATCAAGATCCTTCGTGAGCTGTATTATGGATTCACCACCAGGATCTCACCATTCTACAAAGAAGTGATCATTGATGTCAAAAGAGGGGTTCGACAGGGTGATACCATCTCACCAAAACTCTTCAGTGCCACCCTCGAGAACATCATGAGACAATTAGAATGGGAAGGAATGGGAGTGAAGATAGATGGTCGGCAACTACACCACCTCCCGCTTCGCTGATGACATCATTCTAATAACACCAAACATTAGCCAAGCGGCACAAATGCTGGCTGACTTTGACCGAGAATGTGGAAAGGTAGGTCTACAGCTGAATCTGAAGAAAACTATGTTCATGAGAAATGAACTAGTTCCAGAGGCCCCATTCTCTCTCAATGGAACAAACATCTCTGAATGCAGCAGTTATGTGTACCTAGGTCGAGAAGTCAACATGATGAATGACCTAAAACCTGAGCTGCACAGGAGGAAGAGAGCGGCATGGAATGCCTTCAAAGGCATCGAAGAAATAGCTAAAAGGACAAAGAACCTCCGGCTCGGGCACATCTCTTTGACTCCACCGTTCTCCCTGCATTAACATACGCCTCAGAGACCTGGGCCCTACGAAAGCAGGATGAGAATGCTATTCGGGTCTCCCAGAGAGGCATCGAAAGAGCTATGCTTGGAATATCACGTCTCACTCAAGTGAGAGAGAAGGAACTCGGAGTTCTGACCTCCGTCGCTATTCCAGAATCAGGGACGCTGTATCGTTTGCCAAGGCATCGAAAATCAGATGGGCTGGACATGTAATGCGATTTGGAGACAACCGCTGGACTAGAGCCGTTACCGACTGGATCCCACGGGATGTCAAAAGATCACGTGGCCGCCCACCTACAAGATGGTCAGACTTCCTTGTTAAGACCCTGAAGGAACGGTTTGAGGCTCTTCATATTCCTGAATCAACCAGATGCCATTGGGCTACATTGGCACGTGATAGGGTCCAATGGAAATGTTACTGGCGCCAGCTCGAGCAAATCGATGAGTAACGGGATTCAAGTGATCAAGTGATCAAGTGATTTTTTGATGGGGTTGTTTGTTTTCTTCTTGTAAAGTTCTACCAGTGCCTGATATATCTTGGATATTCACCCCTTATCAGATGGGTATTGGGTGAATATTCTTTCCCATTCTGTGGACTGCTTTTGTATATTAGTCACTGTTTCTTTTGAGGTGCAGAAGCTTTTTAGTTTCATGTAGTCCCATATGTTTATCTTTTCTTCTAGTTGCTTTGTTAGTGATGTTTCACCTTTGAAGATGCCTTTAGCTTCAATGTCGTGGAGGGTTTTTCCTATATTTTCTTCAATGTACTTTAAGGATTCAAGTCTGATGTTGAGATCTTTAATCCATTTTGATCTGAATTTTGTGCATGGTGTTAGACACAGGTCCAAATTCATTTTTTTTACAATCGCTGCCAAGTTTTCCCAACACCACTTGTTGAAGAAGCTTTCCTTACTCCATTTTAGACTCATTGCACCTTTATCAAAGATTAAATGATCGTGTGTTTGAGGTTGGGTGTCAGGATACTCAATTCTATTCCATAGGTCCACAGGTCTGTTTTTATTCCAATACCATGCTGTTTTAATCACCACTGCCTTGTAGTACAGTTTGAAGTTGGGAAAGGTGATGCCTCCCATCTTCTTTTTTCCCTAGGATTGCTTTAGCTATCCTTGGGGGTTTATTGTTCCATACAAATTTCAGGAGCGTTTGGTCAATTTCTTTGAAGAATATCATCGGTATCCTCATAGGGACTGCATTGAATCTGTATATAGCTCTAGGGAGTATTACCATTTTGACAATGATGATTCTCCCCATCCATGAACAGGGAATGTGTTTCCATTTCCTTGTGTCCTCTTGTATCTCTTGGAGCAGTGTCTTGTAGTTTTCTTTGTACAGGTCCTTTACATATTTGGGTAAGTTGATTCCTAGGTATTTGATTTTCTGTGGCACAATTGTGAATTGAATAGTTTCCTTAATATCCCTTTGTTCTCTTTCGTTATTTGTATATAGGAAAGCCACTGACTTTTGGGTGTTGATTTTGTATCCTGCCACTCTACTATATGCGTCTATTGTTTCTAGGAGTTTTTTGGTAGAGAGTTTAGGGTTCTCTAGGTATAATATCATGTCATCTGCAAATAATGATAGCTTGACTTCTTCCTTGCCTATCTGGATGCCCTTGATGTCCTTTTCTTCTCTGATTGCTATGGCAAGTATTTCCAGTACTATACTGAATAAAAAGAGGTGAGAGTGGGCAACCTTGTCTTGTCCCTGATCTCAGGGGGAAGGCTTTCAACTTTTCCCCATTTAGAATGATACTTGCTGTGGGCTTTTGGTAGATGGCTGTAACTATCTTGAGGAAAGTCCCTTCAATTCCCATTTTCTGGAGCGTTTTAATCATGAACGGGTGCTGGATCTTGTCAAATGCTTTTTCTGCGTCTATTGAAAGGATCATATGGTTTTTATTTTTTCTTTTATTGATATGATGTATTATGTTGATTGACTTGCAAATGTTGAACCATCCTTGCATTCCCGGGATGAATCCTACTTGGTCATGATGTATAATCTTCTTGATGATTCTTTGGATTCTGTTTGCTAGTATTTTGTTGAAGATCTTAGCATCCGTGTTCATCAGGGATATTGGTCTATAGTTTTCTTTCTTTGTGTTGTCTCTCCCTGCTTTGGGTATCAGGGTGATATGTGCCTCGTAGAAGCTGTTTAGGAGTGTTTCTGTTTCTTCTATTTCCTTTGGTAGAGCTTGAAAAGGACTGGCAGTAGGTCCTCCTTAAAGGTTTGGTAGAGTTCACTAGTGAATCCTTCTTGACCTGGGCTTTTGTGTTTGGGCAGACTTTTAATTACTGTTTCTATTTCCTCGATGGTGATAAGCTTATTCAGGTATTGGAGGTCTTCTTGTTTCAGCCGTGGGAGGTTATAGGCCTTCAGGAATTGATCCATTTCTTCTAGATTCTCATGTTTCACGGCATACAGGCTCTCAAAGTAATCTCTGATGATCTTTTGAATTTCTGTGGTTTCTGTTGTGATGTCACCCTTTTTATTTCTGATTCTCTTTATTTGGGTTCTCTCTTTCCCTGTCCTTACAAGTCTTGCCAATGGTTTGTCAATCTTGTTTATTTTTTTCAAAAAACCAGCTCTTGGTTTCATTAATGTTTTGGATTGTTTTTTTTTGGTTTCCAACTCATTGATTTCCTCTCTAAGTTTTATTATTTCCTTTTTTTCTGCCTGGGTTGGGCTCCTTTTGTTGGTCTTTTTCGAATGTCTTCAGCTGTGTAGTCAGGTTATTTATGTGGGGCCCTTTCTTGTTTCCTGATGAATGCTTGCAGAGCTATAAACTTCCCTCTTAACACGGCTTTTGCCGTGTCCCACAAGTTCTTATTATTGGTGTCTTCATTTTCATTTGTTTCTAGAAATCTTTGGATTTCCTGTTTGATTTCTTCTATGACCCATTTGTTGTTCAGGAGTGAGCTGTTCAGTTTCCAGGTGTTTGGTTTGACTCCCTGTTTCTGTGTACTGTTAACTTCCATTTTCAGTGCATCATGGTCTGAAAAGATAGATGACACAATTTCTATCTTTTTTATTTTATTGAGGTATGCTTTGTGGCTGAGCATGTGGTCTATCTTAGAGAATGTTCCATGTGCACTAGAGAAAAATGTGTATTCAGCTTTTTTGGCATGAAAAGCCCTGTATATATCCACTAGCTCTCTTTCTTCCATTTCTTCCTTCAGGGCCAATATTTCCTTGGTGAGTTTCAGTCTTGTTGATCTATCCATCGTTGATAGAGCAGTGTTGCAGTCTCCAACTATTATTGTGCTACTGTTAATGTCTTCTTTGAGGTCTCTTAGCAATTGTTTTATGTATTTTGCTGATCCCTCGTTGGGTACATATATGTTTAGTAGTGTAATTTCTTCCTGGTGTACATACCCCTTAATTAATAAGAAGTGGCCTTCGTTGTCCCTTCTAACCTTTTTCAGCCTGAAGTCTATATTATCTGATACTAATATGGCCACCCCAGCCTTTTTGGAGGAGTTGTTTGCATGGAGAATGGTCTTCCAACCTTTGACTCTGAGTCTCTGTTTGTTCTGATTATTCAGATGTGTTTCTTGTAGACAGCAGAATGTTGGGTTCAATGTTTTAATCCATTTTGTCCCTCTGTGTCTCTTAATTGGTGCATGTAGACCATTGACATTGAGAGATATTATTGTCATTGGATTTTGTGCCATCTTTCTTTTTTGTGTTTGTTGTGCTTATGGGTTTGGTCGCATTACAGTAGTCCCTTCAGTCCTTCTTTTAAAGTTGGTTTTGAGTCCATGAAGTTCCTGAGTTGTTGCTTATCCATGAAGTTGTGTATCTTTCCTTCATATCTGAATGTGAGCCTGGCCGGATAAAGAATTCTTGGTGAAGCCTGCAGTTCATTGAGCCTTTTCGCAATATCCCACCATTGTTTTCGGGCTCGGAGTGTTTCATCAGAGAAGTCTGCTGTAAATCTTAGAGATGTTCCTTTGTATGTGATTTCCTTCTTTGATCTTGCTGCTTTCAGTATTCTATCCCTATCTATAGTTTTTGTCATTTTTATTAAGATGTGTCTTGGAGTATTCTTGTTGGGGTTTCTTTTACCTGGTATCCTACGGGCCTCTTTGATCTTGAGGCAAGCATTCTTTAGTTCCGGGAACTTTTCAGCAGTTATGGCTTTGACAGTTTCTTCTTCATCAGGGTTTTCTTCTTGCCCTACTCGGACCCCAATGATCCATATGTTGTTTCTTCTGGCTTCATCCCAATTATCTCTTGTTGTCTGTTCGGTAATTGTGAGCCTTTTTTTCTATCTTCTGGTGTTGTGTAGAGAATCTTTGGATCTCGTCTTCGAGATCACTAATTCTTTCTTCAGTAGCTATTATTCTGCTATGATGGCCTTCCCCTGTGTTTTTTTATTTCATTTACCTCATTTTTAATATCTGTCATTTCCCTTTGCATTTTCCTCACTTCTTCTATCATGTCCTCTTGTATTTTATTGACTTTGCATTCCATCGCTTCTTTGAATTCCTTTTGAATCCTTAACAGTTCTTTCCGAAATTCTTTTTCAGAGAGGTTATACAACTCATTGGTATTGCTAGACTCATCTGGCCCAGTGACTTCACTCACAGAGCTTGATGGAATTTTGCGTTGCTTTACCATTATGACTATTGTAGGTTGCAAATATGAGTTCTTGGGTGACTAGATAGTACAGTTAGTAGGTGTCTGGTTTGTTTGCAGAGTTGGTGGGGGCAAGGATATAGGAACCAAGGTTCACTGGTACCTCATGCAAGGTAGGTAGTGAGAGGGTTGCGCCGGATGCGCTAAGCGCGTCCGCACGGTATTGAGTTTTGGGATGTTCCCAGAAGCGAAGGGCCCAAGGGGTCGGTCCGGGTTTAAACCAAGGCAGTTTGCCTTGGTTCCCGTTGATGGAGTTTCTGCTCTTCCCTGGGGCAGCTGGGGGTCCGCAGGATACGCAAGAATCACACACACACACCTGTGGGGAGTGGAGGCGTTTCCCAGAAGCGAAGGACCCAAGGGGTCGGTTCCGGGTTGAAACCAAGGCAGTTTGCCTTGGTTCCTGTTGATGGAGTTTCCGCTCTTCCCTGGGGCAGCTTGGGGTCCGCGGAGCGCGCAAGAATCACACACACACCTGTGGGGGAGTGGAGGCGTTTCCCAGAGAAGAGCAAGGGCCCAAGGGTCGGTCCGGGTTGAAACCAAGGCAGTTTGCCTTGGTTCCCGTTGATGGAGTTTCCGCTCTTCCCTGGGGCAGCTTGGGGTCTGCGGAGATGCAAGAATCTCACACACCCAGATCGAAATGGATTAAAGATCTCAATATCAGACCTGAATCCATAAAGTACGTTGAAGAAAATATAAGAAAAACCCTCCACGACATTGAAGCTAAAGACATCTTCAAAGGTGAAACATCATTAACAAAGCAACTAGAAGAAAAGATAAACATATGGGACTACATGAAACTAAAGAGCTTCTGCACCTTGAAAGGAACAGTGACCAATATAGAAAGACAGTCCACAGAATGGGAAAGAATATTCACACAATACCCATCTGATAAGGGGTTAATATCCAGAATATATCAGGCACTGGTACTGCTATATGAGAAGAAAACAGCCAACTCCATTAAAAAATGGGGAGAAGAGGTGAACAGAAACTTTGACAAGGAAGAAATTCGAATAGCCAAAAGGCATATGAAAATATGCTCATCATCACTAATCATCGTAGAGATGCAAATCAAAACAGCAATGAGATATCACCTCATATCACAGAGACTGGCCCATATTCAAAAGGGTAAAAGCAACACGTGCTGGCATGGATGCGGGGAAAAGGGGGAACTCTCATACATCGTTGATGGGAATGTCGACTTTTACAACCTTTCTGGAAAACAATACGGACATTCCTCCAAAGACTAGAAATTGAGCTCCCTTTTTACCCAGCCATACCACTCCTGGGAATATACCCTGGGAAGCCAAAAACACACAGCGGAGACACAATCTGCACTTTTATTTCATAGCAGCACTATTCACAATAGCCAGAACCTGGAAACAACCTGTATGCCCGAGAATTGATGACTGGATAAAGAAACTGTGGTACATCTACACAACAGAATACTATGAAGCTGTTAGGAAAAATGAAGTTATGAAATTTGCCTATAAATGGATGGACATGGAAAGGATCATGTTGAGTGAAATTAGTCAGAAGGAAAGAGACAGACATAGAATGACTGCATTTATTTGCATAACATAAATATATCAGGTAGTCTTACCAAATCTGTAAATTACCACAAACGTGAGGGAGTCAGAGGTTAGGTAAGACAGAGAAGGGAACATGTGTGAATAAATGTCAAAAGGTCTGATAACAACATAGAACTGAGCATTATATACAGGCAAAAAATTGAACATGATGGCTTCCAAGTCTATGTAGTGCAACCCACAATGTGGAGGAGAAGGGAGAGGAAGAGAAAAAAGAGATAAGGAAGCTGCCATTTAGGAGGGATATGGGAGGGGAGGAGGGAATTGGAGACATTGGTGGTGGGAATTTATTTGCATTTATAAAAATGGTGCACTGGTGGAGGGCGGGTGCTGGAACACTATCACTATCACTATCAATATCTTCCTGTTCATCATCTATTTGCTAGAGCGGGCACCTGTAATATCTCCATATGTCCTGTCTCATGCTAGTAGAACCCAAAGGCATCTGCTTGCTCCTGGAACATAAAGAGCCTGAAACCATTATATTAGGTCATGGGAATGACCTAATATAAATGTTACTGGTATTTGGCATATCAAAACTACACGAGCAGCTTGCCAGGCTAGCCGTGTGGCTGGCATACTCTTGTAGTCACCTCTAAATAAAGCATTTATTGATGGACTGTGCGGCCGCTAGCGGCCGCGCAAGCCGGGCTGTGATAGTCTGGTCTGCTGGGTGGAGTTGTGACGAGAGGGAAGTCCGGATGTGGAAAATGGTGGCCCCATGGAGTAGGGGGCATCGTCTGGCTTGTTGTGATGCTCTGCTCGGTGGCAGGCCAGGGCTAGAACCTGCCATGCCTCCTGGTTGCCTCATGAGGTGCTGGGCACAGGGAGAGCAAGTAGCAGCTCTGCCCTAAGTTTGAGAGTCTCTGGTTCAGCATACCTGGGCGGATTGAAAAAAAAAACTGCTGCAGGATGGGTGTCGATGATCCGGGCTGTGATAGTCTGGTCTGCTAGGTAGAGTTGTGACGAGAGGGGAAGTCTGGATGTGGAAAATGGCAGCCCCCATGGAGTAGGGGAGGCTCGTCTGGCTTGTTGTGAGGCTCTGCTGGGGTGGCAGGCCGGGGCTAGAATCCATCTCAGGCATGCTGAACCAGAGACTTTCAGACTTGGGGCAGAGCTGCTACTTGCTCTCCCTGGGCCCAGCCGCTCATGAGGCACCCAGGAGGCATGGCTGGAACACTATGTGACCGAAACCTCCAAACATGAACAACGTTGTAATTGTATATCTCACGGTGGTATAATAAAATGTTTAATTAAAAAATGCATTGGATTCCTGAGTCTTCATCCATTCCCGCCGGCCGGAGGTTAAAAGGAACTCACCTCCCGGCACTGTTGGGGACCCCAGCGGCTTCCTCGACAAAGCCCAATCCCAAACAGCTTTGTAAATGTCTCAGCTCATGGTGTTATAATAAAAAATACAAAAATTAAAATAAAAATAATCTAAGGTACAGATTTTCACCAGGGTCATAAGCTGAATTTTTAACTTAAGTATTTCATACACAGCCTTAATTTGTTTTTCATAAAATAAAACAATGCAGAAAGTTCAGTCACAGTTATACTAAAAGTTCCTTTTTGTGTTCTAAACAAGATTTAGAATAGGTAAATTGGTATTTGGTTAGGTTTGGACTTCTAAGAAGGCTCTTTCCTTCATTGCTGGTTGGAGAGTGACAATGATAACTGAAACCCCACAACATTCTACCTCAAGGGGGCCATGACCAAATGCCACAGAAACAAGAGGAAGTAGGGTTTGTAGGAATCCAGTAATAGAAATAACTAGAGACAGAGAAGGTCCCCAGTGTCATCCACAGATGACATCTGCCCTATCATGACATTTTTAAAGGATGTTCCTCAGGGACATAGATTATTGTTTCCTTTATCTTTGGGGAAAAGAGTGGCTGATTATGAGAATATACCTAGACCTCCCCTTCCCAACTCTCCTTCCTACCTGTCTCTCACTAAAAGCGGAATGCAGTCATTACTTGTATCATGTTCTGCTGAAGCCTGTTGAACATGCATTAGTCTATTAGAGGTGAGAGCACTCTGGGCCCAGGAATAACAGGGCAGAGTCATAGGACTGGACTAAGTGGGATGAGATACGTGCACAGATGCTGAGATCACTCTGATGCTAAGGTCAGCAGAACCTAGAGGACTAGAGCAGGGGAAGGTCAAGGAACGAGATGACGGAAATGATCAGGACAGTAGCAGAAATCATGTTCTGTTTTCTCAGCCAGCCTGAAACGAAATATAGTAGTCACTAGTGGGGTAGCCAAAAGGTGCATGGAGACCTAACAGGGTAAGAGTGGAATAGACAAGGCAGAGGAAGAAGCCCTGGGCTGCACAGGGTAGAGTTTATGTTTCATTTACTTCTTGTGTACAAGTATGCACAAGGCTTTCTTAAAATCCCCTTCTGCTCCCTTATTTCCTTCCTCCTTCCCTCCCTCCTTCCCTCCTCCCTCCCTCCCTTTCTATAAAAAACTCCTCCTGCTGCTTTTGATTATTTATGGTCCAAACTGAAACTTACATATATGCTCATTTTTAAGCACATCCAAAAATGACAATTCTCTCAACTTTTCTTTCAAGGTAGGGTAATCATTCATACACACATTTAAAATGCAATTATTGATTCTCAAACATGTTGCGAGTAGAATGGAATATAGAAATAAGTAAGCCAAGGTCCTTTTTACTAAAAATACTCAGTCTGGGGAGTGGAAGTCACATGCATTGGCAACACAACATTCTACTTGTGTTGATTGAGTGCATTCATTAATTTTCCAGGAAAACACTGGCAAAAGAAGATGGAAATATCTTAGCCAAGTATGGAAGGGGAAGAAAAAATTAAGTCAGATAAAAACTAAGATACTTACAAACTTTTCCAGCTTAATCTATGATTTAAGTTTAATATTGTTCAATATTGTAGTAGATCTCAGGTCTACTCCAAATATTTTTCCATGGTTCAGTCACATTGAATAGTTAGCCACTTCTTGAATATTTAATTTTTTCTTATAGTAAATGAGATATCATAAGTGGTTTCTGGTAGAGAAATAGCATTTGTGGTTTGTCACATTGTGTATGGCTGAACATTGGTGGACAACTATAGAGAATCTTCTTCCCTTCCCACCTCCCGACAATACAGGTAAGAGATATTGTGAACTTGGGAATACACAGCGGGCGTTCAGAGGAAGAAAATAGTATGAGATACAATTGTGGGTAAGAATCAAGGAGCATTAGTGGCTGATAAAGGACTGCAGGGAGTTCTAGCACCTTGTGAAAGGTTGTGTGAGTAGAGCATTGCCGGGAAAGGAGATGTGGGAAGGAAGGCGACTGAAAGATGAGTGGGGACTAGACTGTGTAGGGGTTTGTGAACTGCACGTGTGTGAACTGCACATGTTTGTGTGTGTGTATTCTGTACTCAGTGCATGATATATCATTTTCAAAGGCAAATGTTATGTCAAGTTATGCCTAAAACCTTTCTAGAATTATTTGACCCATTCTCTGTATGGCAATCAAAATCTGAATCACTGAGTTCTAGACATTTACAGTATGATTGAAAGATAGCGATTTAAATAATAATGTTGGCAAGTGAAAAGTAAAAGAGTAGGGAGTAAAACATATTCTGCGGGGCCCGGGCAATAGTATAGCAGGAGAGGTGCTTGACTTGCATGCAGAATCTGGGTTCTATCCCTGGCATCTTAAGCTGGTTCACCAAGTCTTCCAGGAGTGATTCCTGAGTCCAGAGCCAGGAGTAACCCCTGAGCATTGCCTGATGTGGTCCCGGAACCAAATCCAACCAACCAAACAAAATGTTTTGCTAATTGACAGGATTAATTAACTAGATAAAAAAGAGGAAAGGATTTAAATGAAGAATTATCTCTGGGTTTCTGATGTCATTATGGGAGAGGTGGTTGTATATATGTGCTGAGATAGATAAGGCATGGAGAGGGAATAACTTAGAGAGGTAATAGATTTCTGTTGTGATGGCTGATAAATATCCTGGTCATACTTAACAGAATAGTCACAACAGAAATCTTAAGATGCCTGTAGGCAGTAACATAGACTAGCCTGGAACTCAGACCAGAGATTGTATATTTGGTTCCACTTGGCTTCCAAAAATATGTTCAGGGAATTCTCAGAGAGAAAACCTAGAGAAGTCAGGCACTAAAAGGGGAGTTAAAAAGGAGAGATACTCATTAGGCATGTCTGGCATTTGCAAGGCCCTGAGATTAAGCCTCAGCACCACGTGGCTCCCAAGTACTGCCTGCATAGTCCTAGTGTCCCAGCACTGCTGGCCTGAGCAGCACATGACTGTGCCTGAGCATTGAAACTTCAGGTTGCACAACTGAGTTCCTGATGAGAGGAGGAGGAAAGCATGGTGGGAGATAAAGCAATGACAAGGTGTCTAAAGAATATAAAAGATAGGAGCTGAATTTGACCCCCCCCAGCACCCTTTACCCTTTATGGTTCCCCTGAACCTTGCGAGGGATTCCATTAAATCAACATATATAAGGATTATACTTTCATATATATATATATATATATATATATAGTATATAATGGAATTAGATAGGAAAGGAAATTAAAGGAAAAAGGAAGTAGTGCTTGAATACAATCAATTTTTTTTCTTTTCTGGGATGCCATGTGTATGAGGTAGAATTAAGAAATATACAGTGGAGAAAGACATAAACCAAGATTTTTTTATTTATTTTTTTATTATACCACCGTGAAACATACAATTACAAAGGTGATCATAATTGGTTCTTGGTAATACAGTATTCCAGTACCCATCCCTCCACCAGTGCCCCATTTCCACCACCAATGTACCCCTCCCCTCCGC
This sequence comes from Cryptotis parvus, assembly GCA_021461705.1. NCBI lineage: Eukaryota > Metazoa > Chordata > Mammalia > Eulipotyphla > Soricidae > Cryptotis > Cryptotis parvus. Next base: position 156,351 of record JAJIBD010004239.1, on the reverse strand, counting down.
CCCCAGGCCGCCTTAATAGCAGGTACCCCAGTTTCCTCTCTTTCTCTCTCTATCTCTCTCTCTGTCTCTGCATCTCTCTCCCTCTTATTTTACACATTGTAAACCAAGAATTTTTTTAAGTGATTTTTAAATTAAAGCACCATGACTTACAAAGTACAATGTTTTTCATAATGCAGTTGTTAGATTTATCATTCAACACCAATCCCACCACCAGTGTGTTCCCACCACCAAAGACCTTCATTTCCCACCCACTCCCCATCCCCATGACTGCTCCCTCAGCTGGCACTGATTATATTGACTATCACAGCCCATATATTGCAATGGTATTGATAAAGTCATGACATTTTCCCCCTGATTTGTTATGGGCAAATCTGGCTGATTTCTATTCTTGCATTAACTTTCAGTTTCTAGAACATGGTTGGTTACTACCAGTTTGAGATATCGCGTGACTGCTTTGTGGCCATACACCATGGGAACAGCTGGCAGCAGCTCTGCCCCATGTGTCTGTGTCTCTGAATCATGGCTGACAGCCCAGAAGCAGTTCATGGGTGGGTCCACCAGGCCTTCTGGATGGGATAGAAATGGGGGAAAGAGACCCCACCTCCTTCTCCACTGAAGCCTGGTGACTATAGCAGCTGAGACCAGCATACCTGGGCTTGAAATTGACTTCTCTCTTGGGTGGTGCTCCGATGAGCTATTGTGACTGTGCGTTGAAAATGACTGGGCTTAACATAGGCTTTTTTCTTGGGCGGGCTCTGAGAAGCTGTGGAGTCTGCATGTTTAAAATGGCTGCAATTATGGTGCGTGATATTCTTCTGGCTTTTTCCAAGGTTCTATTGGGGTGGCGGGTGGGAACAGAACCCGCTCTCTCTCCTGGACACCTTATGATCAGCTGAGCATAGGGAGAGCTGGTAGCAGCTCTGTCCCACGTGTTTGTGTCTCTGAAACATGGCCGACATCCGGAATCAGTTCTTGGGCAGGTCCACTGGGCCTTCCTGATGGGACAGAGGAGGGGGGAAAGGGATAAACTAAGGATTTTAAACTAAGATCAACAGTTAAAAATGGGGCACATTTATGTCTTTTTTGAGTAGGTGGAAAGCAATTATAAAAGTCATTTGTAGCTGGAGTGATAGTACAGTGGGTAGGGAGCTTACTTTGCACACAACCAATCTGGATTTGATCCCTGACACTCCTATCTTCCCCAGAGTCCCACCTGAATGATCCCTGAGTGTAGAGCCAGGGGTAAGCCCTGAGCACCACTGGGTGGAGCCCTCAAACAAAAGCATTTGTAGAACTTCTCCATTCACAAGGTCTATTTTCATATGATGTCATCATTTATCACAAAAGACTTTGATAATATGGTGATGGGAATAAGTGTTATTGTCTTGTTTTATAGAGCAAAAATCAAAAAGTTTAAAATCACTGTATCACTGTATCACTGTCTTCCCGTTGTTCATCGATTTGCTCGAGCGGGCCCCAGTAACATCTCCATATGACCTGTCTCATGCTAGTAGAGCCCAAGGGCATCTGCTTGTTCCAGGAACATAAAGAGCCACAATCCATTCCGGAATGAGGTCTATAATTGTTACTGGTATTTGGCATATCAAATACAACACGGGTAGCTTGCCAGGCTCTGCCGTGCAGGTAGCATACTCTTGTAGTCATCTCTAAATCCAGCATTTAATGATGAACCGCGCCGCAATGTGGAAAATGGAGGCCCTCATGGAGTGGGGGGTTGTCTGGCTTGTTGCAAGGCTCTGCTGGGCTGGCGGGCCAGGGCTAGAACCCGCCATCTCTCCTGGGCTCCTTGTGAGCGGCTGGGCACAGGGAGAGCAAGTAGCAGTTCTGCCCCATGTCTGTCTCTGGATCAGCATACCTGGGCCGGATTAAAAAAGACTGCTGCAGGGTGGATTTCGATGAGCCGGACTGTGATAGGCTGGTCTGCTGGGTGGAGTTCTGACGAGAGAGAAGTCCGGATGTGGAAAATGGAGGCCCTCATGGAGTGGGGGGGTTGTCTGGCTTGTTGCAAGGTTCTGCTGGGCTGGCGGGCCAGGGCTAGAACCCGCCATCTCTCCTGGGCTCCTTGTGAGCGGCTGGGCACAGGGAGAGCAAGTAGCAGCTCTGCCCCATGTCTGTCTCTTAGTGTTTAAACTAGTAAGTTTAAAATATTAACAATTAATGTTGGCTTATGCCAGGGACCAGCCCCAGGTGAACAGGCCTGAGACAGGGGCACTTAAGGATTAAGAAAAGATACAGAAATAAGACAGGGCTGGAGCCATAGCACAAGGGGTAGGGTGTTTGCTTTGCATGCGGCCGATCCGTGTTCAATCACTGGCATCCCATATGGTTCCCGGACTCTGCCAGGAGTAACTCCTGAACATTGCTGGGTGTGACCCCCTAAAAAAATAAATAAAATTAAAAAAATAAAAGATACTGAAATAAGAGAGAAAAGCCTGGGATCAGGGGACTAACAGCCCAGGGACTGAGAGCCTCACTGTCCTCAACTAGCTGCATTTATTGCTTAGAACCAGTAATAATTAAAACAAAAACATTCTTTAGTTGTATTAGATTTTTACAGGTTTGAGGGTATTGGTCAAACATAAATATAAACAGTTTTAGTTAAGCATAACTATAAAATTGGGCTTAATGGATCATTATTATAAATAAATGTAAAGCACTTGCTTCAAGGGAAATTATTCTGGAGATCTGCCCAGGGTGGAGCTCCATCTCAGGGCTCCAGGTTCTTGATTCTGGTTCCCAGCATCCCCTCCTTCTTGTTTTGCTGCTCTGTGAACTGGTAGTCTTGGCTGGAAGATTCCAAGACTTGATGGGTTGTGTTGGAACCTCTCCAGCACCTTAATATCCTTGGACAGAGTAAACTAGTGAGTGTTGTGATTCATTCTAGTTGATCCTCAAAGATTCCAGACTGTTGGATCTACTGAATGTCCGTTAATCAACCTACTAGGATGCACTTGTTTATGTCTACCTTCTGGCTTCAATTTGTACAAAAACAGGCCTGAAACAGGGGTGGCTCAAAGATTAAGAAAAGAGGTTTAAGAGATAAAAAGATTTTCTGATTAAGTAAACAGGTTTAAATCAGTCTCATTTCAACTTAAATATGTTGTAATTGAACTTTATAGAGCAACAAATTATTTTTATATCTTGTGTTATAGTTAGCTCTCTGGGACTTTCTAATTGTATGATTGTCATTATACAAAATAATGATATGATATTTATATTGCAAGATGGTGTTGCAATCACTTTAGTTAGCAACCATTACTTCATATAGTTAAAAGTTCTCAAGACTGGAAAATATCCACTAGATCTACTTATTATCAGCTTTCAAAAATACAATACAGTTTTGTTAATTGTATTCACCGGGTTATATGAGAACATATAGTCTCATATATCTATTTAGTTAGTTTCTTCTAACTAAAAGTTTTTACCTTTGATAATGTTCATTTTTTTCTCACCTTCAAACTCTGGGAACTACAATTTGTTCTAATAATATGATTTTCATGTTTACATACCATATATGAGGTAGAACAATTGCTATTTTGAGTGCAAAAAATGGTTTCTTCTGAAATTCAGATAATCTTTAGGATCTAGGAAATGAGAAGGAAGCAAGGTCAAATTTTACAGGGAACGTCAGTAAAAGACAGGAAAGGGATATGACAGAGGGATATGACAGAAGATAGCCGAAGGAGGAAAAAAGAAACCCATGTGAAGTTCAGAATTTCTAAAAGTGAAGGGCACAAAAGGCCTGGGGATGTGGTTCCATGGTAAGGGTCTGTGTCTCATGTGTGAGGCCTTGGTCACATTCCTGGCACCACAAAACACATAACAATAGTACGCTAATTCTCACGCCTCCATTCTCTCTTCAGTGACCAATAATAATAAGATAAAGGAGAAAGTGTGGAGAAAGAAAGGATATCTCTTCTGATGTGACATATTATAGAAAGAAAAGTGGATAAAGGAAGATGCATGTAGAGATGGAAGTTTGAGTTCTGTTAAGAACATTTGGGATTTTAACATTCTCCAATGATCTGGAAGTAGGGCTTATAAAGATTTATGAATCTTTATTTTTTCCCCCTTAAGGTCTTGAAATGGATACAAGAGTTATTGCTCCCTCATGAATGATCAGAGTGTGAATTTGAGCTCCTCAATTTTCTTTGGCAGGTTCCTGTGGAAATAGACCACAGTAAGCAACTATATAGTAGCGATGTCTGCCTCCAACACCTCCCTCAACCCATCCTGCTGTCTTCTTGTTGATGGGGATCCCAGGCCTGGAACACCTACACATCTGGATATCCATTCCTTTCTGTTTTGCCTATTTTCTGGCCCTCCTGGGCAATTGTACCCTTCTCTGTGTCATCGTGGTGGGCGCAGCCCTCCATGAACCCATGTACCTCTTCTTGGCCATGTTGTCAGTGATCGATCTCGTCCTGTCATCTTCAACCGTGCCCAAAATGCTTGCCATTTTCTGGTTCAGGTATCGGAGATCAACTTCTACGCCTGCCTGGTCCAGATGTTCTTCCTCCACTCTTTCTCTATCATGGAGTCAGCAGTGCTGCTGGCCATGGCCTTTGACCGCTATGTGGCCATCTGCAAGCCTCTGCATTACACCACGATCCTGGCGTGGCCCCTCATCACCAAGATTGGTGTGGCTGCTGTGACCCGGGCAGTGGCACTGATGACTCCACTCCCCTTTTTGCTCAGACGCTTCTACTACTGCAGAGGTCCAGTGATTGCCCATTGCTACTGTGAGCACATGGCAGTGGTGCGGCTGGCTTGTGGTAACACTCGCTTCAACTTCATTTATGGCATTGCTGTGGCTATGTTTATTGTAGTGTTGGATTTGTTCTTTGTCATTCTATCCTATTTCTTCATCCTTCGGGCAGTTCTACAGCTGGCCTCTCAGGAGGCACGCTACAAGGCCTTTGGGACCTGTGTGTCTCACATAGGTGCCATCTTAGCTTTTTACACCCCCGTGGTTATCTCTTCAGTCTTGCACAGGGTGGCTCGGGGGGCTGCCCCACATGTCCACATTCTCTTTGCCAATTTCTATCTGCTCTTCCCACCCCTGGTCAATCCAATCATTTATGGTGTCAAGACCAAGCAGATTCGTGAGCGAGTCTTAGGACTCTTTCTGAGAAAGGCTGTGTGAATGTAAAGTGAGGAAACAGTGAAGATTGAGTGGAAGAGTTTGAAAGTCGGAATGGGTATGAGGGTAGGACAGAAAGTGGAGGACCGCCAGAATTCTTTCTGGGAGAATAAAAAAATCTATATGATGTCATAAAACTTACTTCCATTAATTTGACCACATAAGAGAATATGATTTCTCTGACCTCAAAATGCTTTCTCTATGACCTTCTCCAGAAAGCCACTCTTCTTGGTAACATTACCTAAACATAGGAAGATGCTTTGAAGTTTATTCAGGATAGAAACTCAGTATTTTCTAAGATGCTGGGATTTGGTGGAATCTCTAGGGCTTAGATAAGTCTATCATTATATCTGAGGCAGGGATTACTCTGCTGATTAAATACTAGTAATCTGAACAGCTCACAATCTTCCTGTGCTACATATTCCATATTAGGAATTAAATTTGCTCCACAATTAAGCCTCTGTATTCATTGACTTCTTAGTTTGACTTCTCCATTCTTTATGGCTAGATCTTATTGAATAAATGATCATGACATTTCTTATACATTATACAACTTTCTCTGTGTAAAATAGATTGTGTATTATGAGCTTTGCAGCTGAGGCTTAATATTGTGGAAGAAATTGGTTATGCAGGAGAGAGAAAGTACAGTCAGGTAAATGCTTGCCTTACAAGTGCCCAATCCAGGTTTGATCCCTGCACATTTTAAGATCTACTGAGCCCAAATAGAACTGATCCTGGAGTTCAGAGCTAGGAGTAAATCGTTGAGTTTAGAGCTATGAGTGTTCACTGGGTGTAGCCCTAAACCCAAAATTAAACAAGCAAAATAGTAGGGTAAGTGAAGCACTTGAGCAATTACTTTATTTACATCATTTTTCCATACTAGAGAAGTGCTTTGAAAATAACTTCCCAGAATAGTCTTGTTTCTGGGCCATACCTTCTGTGCTTGGGGTCAGGGATAGAACTGGAGTTGATTTTCTTTAAGGCAGGTTCCTAGACCCCTGAACTATCTGTCTACAAAGCCACTGGTGACAATAATCTCTAAGGGGCAAAGTTAGGAGCATGAGAGTTTGACTGAGAAAAGAGTGTTTCTTCCTCTCTGCTCGACCTATCTCAGCTACCTGGTCTTAAGGAAATGCTGACCTAGATCAGGTCAGTCCACAGGCATTATGGGGTTGGTGCCTATCAGTCTCCTTATATCTTTCTAAATAAGTTTAAAAACTATCTTGTTTCACCATTTTGCCTCCTAAAATTTTTTTTCTGTGAGGGAAAGAGAGATGTGTGTGAAAGTTAATCTGGGTGTTGTCACAGGAAAGCCTTACACTGTTGACGGTCTCACAATCTCACAGACTCTTCTGTAGTATCTCCATTTGTGAGGGGTCAATCCTTCTCGAGGTAGGTCTTGGATTTCTTCTGCTCAGGACTTACGTGTCGACATAATGAGTCTTTATGACTTTGGGTTACTTCAGGGCTAGACAATTTCTTTTTTGTTTCATTATTTCCCAAAAGCTCATTACCAGGCCCTCTGGTACATGTCTGAAATAATGGGCATTGAACACTGAGACTCACATATGCAAAACAGGTGCTCTATTGCTATGATATCTTCAGGCCTAGGAACGCCTGTTGTCTGATACCATTGCCTGGATCTATTAATACTAAGTACGAGATTTCATTTCCATACATTGGCAGGGTCTATACCCTTTTGTCAGCAGGAAGAAATTACAGAATATGAACCTTTGCACATGTACCCCTTAGAGATTTATTTCCCTTAAATTTTTAAGGGGAAATGTTGCAGGCAGACAGAGGACAGAGAGGTGCTCCCTGGTAATAAACAATAAAAATAATAAATATTTTTATTATTTCCCAAAAGATCAAGAAGAAACTATGAGTCTTGAAGTAGTGCAAAGGCATGAAGGAATACCCCTTTGAGATGCAAATCCTGAGCTGTTTGGGTGCTGTGCTGCCTCAGATTCTACTTTTCTAAGGGGTCCACATTCTCTGGAGATGGAGAAGTTACAGGAAACTCTAATGGTCATAATAAGAATATGAAAAGAGCGTGATAGAATATGATGTGATAAGAAAGACTATGAGAGAGAGATGGTAGGACCTCTTATGGCTCCAGAACCCTGTCAAGAGTAGTGTCAGGACCAGTCCTGAGCAGTCAGAAGCCTTGAGTAGCACTAGGTGTGGCCTTAAACAAAACTAAAATCTCAGCACAATCCAACAAAACCAAAACATGGTATATGAAAGGAACTTCAATCTTTGTGATAGCAGCAAGATTAATTTTTACATATACAGAGAGGCCAAGCAGAGATAATCAGAATAAATTTTCTGAAGATAATCAGAATTTTCTGAGATAATCAGAAGGAAATTAATAACGGGATGAATAATGGGATTCAAGTGATCAAGTGATCAATCAGAAGGAATTACTCACAGACATGGGGTAAAGAGACTCACAGACATGGGGCAGAGCTGCTACCAGCTCTCCCTGTGCCCAGCCGCTCACAAGGCACCGGGAGGGATGGCGGGTTCTAGTCCTAGCCCGCCACCCCAGCAGAGCCTCGCATCAAGCCAGGCGACCTCCCACTCCATGAGGGCTGCCATTTTCCACATCCGGACTTCCCTCTCGTCAGAACTCCATCCAGCAGATGAGCCTATCACAGCCCGGCTCGCGTGGCGCATAGCGGCCCACGTGGTTCATCAATAAATGCTGTATTTAGAGATGACTACAAGAGTATGCCACTCGCACAGCAAGCCTGGCAAGCTACTTGTGTTGTATTTGATATGCCAAATACCAGTAACAATTATAGACCTCATTCCCATGACCTAATATAATGGTTTGAGGCTCTTTACGTTCCTGGAGCAAGCAGATGCCCTTGGGCTCTACTAGCATGAGACAGGACAAATGGAGATGTTACTGGTGCCCGCTCGAGCAAATCGATGATGAACGGGAAGATCGTGATTGGTGAAATTTAACTCTTGCTCACACTTCACTGTCAGTGGGATTGTAAAATAGTGCAACTCTTGAGAAAACAGTATAGACATTTCTTGAAAACTAAAAACAAAGTTTCCATATAAGTTATCAGTCCCACTTGTAGGTATATAGACAAAGAATTGAAATCAGAATTGGGATGGAGAGATATGAATTAAGGTATATGCCGTATATGTGGCTGACTTGGAAAGGATCCGCTGTACCACATATGGATCCTGAGAACCATTAGGGTCACTCTGGAGTACCGCTTGGGTATAACCTCAAAACAAAACCAGGGGCCAGAGAGATATAACAGCGGGTAGGGCGTTTGCCTTGCACGCAGCCGGCCCATGCCAGCCCAGGTTCGATCCCCGGCATCCCATATGGTCCCCGAGCACCACCAGGAGTTATTCCTGAGTGCAGAGCCAGGAGAAACCCCTGAGCATTGCCGGGTGTGACCCAAAAAGCAAAAAAAAAAAACAAACAAACAAACAAACAAAGATCAGAATCAAGAAAAGATGTTATGAATAGTGCTGAAATAAACATGGAAGTGCTAATAAATAAGATACGGGAAAACCCTAAAGTAAATCCACAGGGAGGTGAATAAGGAACATGTGGTCAAGGGGCTAGAGATATGACTCAAGTAGCAGACACAGGCCCAATAGCATAAGGTCAGTCCCCAATATTGCATGGCCCTTTAATACCACTGGGTTGCCCGGTGGTCCTTAGCATTGCTTTGAACCAAGCCTTGAACTGTCAAGTCTGATGAAACATTGCAGAATAAATAAATGTACTTATATTAAATGAATATAAATTTATCACTTGTATCATTTGTATCACTTGTTTTCCCCGTTGTTCATCGATTTGCTTGAGTAGGGACCAGTAACATCTCCATATATTTATAAATATAGAGACTCAGACACACGGGGCAGAGCTGCTACCAGCTCTCCCTGTGCTCAGCTGATCATGAGGCGCCTGGGAGAGAAGGCGAGTTCTAGCCCTGGCCCGCCATCCCAATAGAGCTTTGCAAGAAGCTAGAGGAACCCCCACACTATGAGGGCCACCATTTTCAACATCCGGACTCCACAGTTCGTCAGAGCTCCACCCAAGAGAAAAGCTGATCTCTCCCCATTGCGTTTCATCTGTAGATGCACAAGATGAGAGCCTACTACTGAGAGCATGGCAAGCTACCCGTGTTGTATTTGATATGCCAAAAACCAGTAACAATTATAGATATCATTCCCATGACCTGAAGGAATGGTCTGAGGCAATTTGTGTTCCTGGAGTGAGCAGCTGCCCTTGGGCTAGCAAGGGACAGGGCGTATGGAGATGTTACTGGTGCCTGCTTGAGGAAATCAATGAACAACAGGAAGACAAGTGATACAAGAGATACAAGTGATAGAGAGAGAGAGAGACAAATAGAGAGATATGGAAAATGCCGAAGTATTATGCTTTGAGATAGTGGAATCCTCCCATATGTCTCTCTTAGTCTAATATGAAGCATTTAAAGAGTCAAGTAAATAAAATCAAAGATCACAACAGGAGTCACCAAGCACTGGAGGGAAAAAAATAAAGAGTGTACAATTTTCGTGTTTCAGCAGTTAAGATAAATATGCTGCTAAAATTTTGCTTAAAATTACCAACAATATATTGTCCAATTAAATTTTATTAATAGCATGGACCTCATATTAAGTGCTAGTATTACACAGTAAAGTGAAATTAAATGAAAAGAGCATTTTTGAAATTCAAAAAGTACTATGGGAAATTATGTAATGTGTATTCAAAATAAAGTCAATATTAGATACATGGGCCTAGTTAGAATATGGTGCAACCTTTCCAGATCAGAGGGAGAACTGATTGAAGTGTCTCTTAAAGAGTCCTATTCAGCGTTGTGTGGGTAGAGCGGTATTAAAGATCAAATCACAAGCAGGCTCCAGAGCATCTCAGAGCATCTATAGAATCAAACATGACCCCCTGGAGACACGATTTAGCACCACAACAGGGGGAGAAGGGGACACCAAAACCCTTGCGACAAGAACCCTGAGTCTGATGAGTCCCTGTGTAATTTAATAGGGAAAAGATTCAATGTAACCCATGTAATCCCCGAGGCCCTCCTCAAGAGCAACAGTCTCTGTGTAACCCTCTAGCAGAAGAGCAAGCATTCGTGGATAAAGTCAGCTGTTCTTTTCCTAGCTCTGTCTTAAATGTCTCTCACTGGAGTTGTAAGAAGATAATAAACAGGGCCAAGAATTCTCCCTTAGATTAAGGACTGTGAAAATCACTGGAACTCAGGAAAGCAGAGACACTGGTGTGGTGAGTATGGGAAAAGGAGACATTCTCTTTTCCATTTCTTTAATTATACCACCATTTGGTATACAATTACAAAACTGTTCATGATTAGGTTTCAGTCATACAGTGTTCAGCACCATCCCTCTACCAGTGCCCATTCCCACCACCAATATCCCCTGATTCCCTCCCTGGCAGGTACTTTGCCTACTCTCTCTCTCTCTCTCTCTCTCTCTCTCTCTCTCTCTCTCTCTCTCCCTCTCTTCCTTCTCTTACACCTTGTGGCCTGCAATACATACATTTAGAGTTTATCATGTATTTCCCTTTGCCTACATTTAATGCTCGGTTCTAGGCTGGTATTATCATTTCTAGCAATTATTAGCACACTGGTCAGAAGGAGACATTCTCAAGCCTCCCTCTCTCTTGATATTGGTTGTCAGTTCCCTACACTCTCAGTTCTTTTTTTTTTTGCCTCCGTTTTGCAGCTCCAGTTTGAGGTAGCATCAACATTGACATTTAAATCCGATTCTTTATCATGGAGAGAGTGTCTATGGATGGAGGGAATCCTGGTGTTGCCAGAGAAAGGAGATAGGTGACCTCTAAAAAAAGTCTTAACTGATCATTTCATCTTAGAAGCTGGGGAAGGGACAGTATCTATTGTTCCTCCTCTCAACCACACAAATGTCCCTGTCCCCAAATGTAAGGACTCTGCCTTGGTTGAGAAGACCCAAACTAGAACAATGCAGGGAGTGTAAGAAAAGCATTTTGTTTAAAAAAATAGGTTCTTCTTTAGGAAGACACATTCTTGAAAAACCTTAGGTGAGTGATTTTATATGAACCTTTTTGATTCAAATATCCAGTATTTTAATAAACTTTAGTTTCATAAACCACTTTTAGCATTCAGGGGAAAAACAAGCACTTTGAAAAGTGCTATGGTCTTAGTGAGACAGTATGACTGAAAAAGTGTATAAGAAAATCACTACAAAGCATTTGGTCACTTTATATTCTCATCATTTCAAATTCTTTGATATCTGGTCTCCCATGGTTAGCACCAAACTCCAAAGCAGAGAACAGAACTCGGTACTAATAGAAGAAAATGAGAAACAATCATAACAATAAAGGTTGTATGATTAAAATGGAGTAGCCAATTTTGAGATTCATGTGAAAGTTGGCCACACAACCCAACTCACCAAAGGGAAAAATACCGAGATGTCCAGATAACTCTCCAGAGTGAAGTTTTGGATTATCTTCAACAATTTGAATTCTTGTAGAGTCATCGCAGGTATTTCCTGCTTTTAACGATATTTTTGTTGTTAAAATAAAAGTGGTCAATTTAAAATTTATTTTATTCTTTGCTTTTGTTTTGGTTCACACCCAGTCATGCTCAAGGATTACTCCTGGCTGTGTGTACAGGAATCACTCCTGATGCAGTTTGATGGACTCTGTGGTGTTGGGAATTAAACCCAGGTTGCTGAATGAATATAAGGCAAACACTTTATACCCTCTGTGCCATCCCTCAATATTTTAATTATTATTTTGATTTAAATATTGCTTTTAGTATTATGCCAAGACCAGCTGTGCAGAAAGGGCTCTGGAGAGATGATCTCACACACAGAAGAGCCTTTGCCTGGATTCCCCAGAAAACAGTATGTGTAGTCACTATGATTCTGAAGTTATTCATGGTTAATGCTTAAGCCTGAAACTCAGTCCCTTCACCAATGTCTGCTTCCCTCCACCAATGTCTCCAGCTCCCTTCCCACCACCTAACCCACCGCAAAACAGGCCTGCCTTAATTCTAACATTAGAGTTACTTAAAAATGTTAGGTGCTGGGGCTGGAGCGATACCCCAGCGGTAGGGCATTTGCCGGTCTGGGTTTGATCCCCGGCATCCCATATAGTCCCTTGAGCACCACCACGAGTAATTCCTGAGTGCAGAGCCAGGAGTAACCCCTGAGCATCACCGGGTGTGACCCAAAAAGCAAAAAAAAAAAAAAGTTAGGTGCTGTGGTTTACATGGGTGCACAGTCCCCTCCCACACCTCTGGTCCCGTGAGCACATCCCCACCATTGTCAGAGTGTTCTGAATGCCGGTTCTCATGTTCTTTCTATCTGCTACATGGATGGATCTAGAAAGTATGGTTTCATCTTTTCTTATTGTCAACTAATATTCCATTGTGTATATGTGTCATAGTTTCTTCATCCAGTCACTTGCTCTTGGGCATGTGGGTTGTTTCCAGATTTTGGCTATTGTGAATGTGCTACAATAAACACAGGAGTGAAATGTCTTTTCTAGATTGATTTATTATTATTATTTTTGGGTGGGGGTTTCTTGGCTTATATTCCAAGAAGTGGAATTACTGGGTCAAATGAGAACTCAATTCCTAGTTTTTGGAGGAACGTTTATACTGTTATCCAGAAAGGCTGAACCAGCCTATATTCCCACAGCAGTGACCAAGTGTCCCCATTTCCCTGTATTCATGCCAATACTGGTTGTTTTGTTTCAGTCTCTGTGATGTGAGGTGATCTCATTTTTGTTTGCTATTAATTTGGGGTTCTAACACGAAAAGGGCCAGTGGTGAATAATTATAGTCAACCACTTTTCTTTCACATCTCCGAATAGGAGAGAACACTGACATAGCTTTTTTTTTCCCCATAATCCAACATAATAAAATATGGATTATCCACAGAGTTTTATGACCAGCAGTATGTAAAAGTGTAAGAATATATAGTTAACCAATCTTTCTGATTACATTTTTGCCAAAAACAGTTGGTATATGCAGAGACGGTATTTTTTCATTTTTTCAGGTTTTTTTTTTCGCAGATGGGGGTTGGTCACACTTGGCTTCCTTGTAGTTCTGTGCTTAGGGATGACTTGAGGGGAGGCAAGGAGATCACATGGGTACCAGGGATTGGACCTGGGTCAGTCATGTACAAAGCAGTACAGTAGGTAGGGTGCTATTTACTTCAGCCTGATGGTGCCATTGGTAAAACATATCTCCTGATATATTCACAATATGTTTTCATCACCTAAATCCAACTAATGGTCACTATTGAATTGGGAATAAAGTGGATGCAAATTGTAAGTACTACATTGTGCCCTAGGGAAGCTGAGATTGTCTGAGTTGTTGAAACAGTTTTGTGAATGTTCTAGAGAAAAATAACCACATGTTTTAGTAATTTTGGGTGACCTAATTAAGGAGGATTTTTACTTTTACAAACATACAAGCCAGGTATATTTTTGGGAATTTTATTTTATAGATAGGATAATTTAATGCATGGTCTATTGTTTTTTTTTTCTTTTCTTGGGGGGGAGTCACACCTGACAATGCTCAGGGGTTACTCCTGGCTCTTCACTCAGGAATTACTCCTGGCGGTGCTCAGGGGACCACATGGGGGTGCAGAGAATTGAACCCAGGCCGGTTGCATGCAAGGCAAATGCTCTACCCACTGGACTCTTGCTCAGGCCCCATAATGCATGTTCTAAAGCAATTAAAAGATCTAAATATATTGCACTTTTCTCTGTGTTTCAGAGGATGACAACATTGCTTCTGATAACACTCATGAATCATAACATTACCTCTCTCCCATACCTTTATGAAAGTATCCTATGCTCAGTAAAACATTAACTATCAACAGAATTTACATCACAGAACCAAAGTTCAATGTGCACAGAATCTAGGATTATTTAAAACATGATAGCAGCAAATCCTAACTGATTTTGTCGAAAGACTAAGAATGGGAACAAGAGCTAATTTTCTATGGTGGGATATTATAGCTTGATATCTCTAATCCTATACTCTTATACTTTTCTTAGAAAGTGAAGAAGACCAAGAAAAAGCAATAAAAATTTACAGACGTTATGTCTGCCTCCAACACCTCCTCAACCCATCCTGCTGTCTTCTTGTTGATGGGGATCCCAGGCCTGGAACACCTACACATCTGGATATCCATTCCTTTCTGTTTTGCCTATTTTCTGGCCCTCCTGGGCAATTGTACCCTTCTCTGTGTCATCGTGGTGGACGCAGCCCTCCATGAACCCATGTACCTCTTCTTGGCCATGTTGTCAGTGATCGATCTCGTCCTGTCATCTTCAACCGTGCCCAAAATGCTTGCCATTTTCTGGTTCAGGTATCGGGAGATCAACTTCTATGCCTGCCTGGTCCAGATGTTCTTCCTCCACTCTTTCTCTATCATGGAGTCAGCAGTGCTGCTGGCCATGGCCTTTGACCGCTATGTGGCCATCTGCAAGCCTCTGCATTACACCACGATCCTGACGTGGCCCCTCATCACCAAGATTGGTGTGGCTGCTGTGACCGGGCAGTGGCACTGATGACTCCACTGCCCATTTTTCTTAGACGCTTCTACTACTGCAGAGGTCCAGTGATTGCCCATTGCTACTGTGAGCACATGGCAGTGGTGCGGCTGGCTTGTGGTAACACTCGCTTCAACTTCATCTATGGCATGGCTGTGGTAATGTTTATTGGAGGGTTGGATTTGTTCTTTGTCGTTCTATCCTATATCTTCATCCTTCGGGCAGTTCTACAGCTGGCCTCTCAGGAGGCACGCTACAAGGCCTTTGGGACCTGTGTGTCTCACATAGGTGCCATCTTAGCTTTTTATACACCGGCAGTTATCTCTTCAGTCTTGCACAGGGTGGCTCGGGGGCTGCCCCACATGTCCACATTCTCTTTGCCAATTTCTATCTGCTCTTCCCACCCCTGGTCAATCCAATCATTTATGGTGTCAAGACCAAGCAGATTCGTGAGAGAGTCTTAGGACTCTTCCTGAGAAAGGCTGTGTGAATGTAAAGTGAGAAAATGGTGAAGATTGAGTGGGAGAGTTTGAAAATCGGAATGGGTATGAGGGTAGGATGGGAAGTGGAGGACCGTCTGAGTGTCCATGTTTAGCTCTGGTTAAATAAAAACAACCAGATGATGTCTTGAAATCAAGAATCATCAGGAACTCTGAAGCAAGATCCTTTGAGTTCAAAGTGAACAGCACCATAAGAAAAATGGAGAGTATCATACTGAGTGAAATGAGTCAGGAGAACAGATAATGAATGACTTGGTTCTTTTATGAGCTACAAAAAAATATGAGGGTAGTTTCCAAGACAAGGAAAAAAAGGGGGCCAGAAGGACTAGTCAATGGTTGGAAACTTGCCACGTGTTTGTGAGAAGTTAAGGGCAGTTAGGACAGAGAAGGGACCAGTATGACAGTAAGAGTTAGAGGTGATTATTTTGGACAGGAACTGAAAGTAGGTAAAGGAGAAACCTGATAACTTTCCAGTATCTGTATTATAAACCATAATGAGAGAGAGAGAGAAAGAGCGAGAGAAAGAGAGAGAGAGGCCCAACATGGGGGATTGGAGGGAAACTGGGGACAACGGTGGTGGGAAATGTATTAAAGAAAAGGAAAGTTCAGGAAGACCATTAAACCCATGACGTTGTTGACTAAACACTTAGATACTGCATCAGTACCTGCAAGTTAGAAGTTTCAAGTCCACATTACATCAAGAAATGTTTGAAATGTAGTTATTAAGGGCAATTTATATCAGGCTTGTGGAAGTAAAGAATGCCACTACCACAAATAAACATTTGGCTGAGGAAAATGCTCTTTCCACTTCACTTTAAAATATAATTCAGTCAAATATCCACTTCAGCCTCTCTGTCAGAGAAAAATGAGTGTGGCCTGATAAAACTCATGTGTTAGTTTACCTTTGCTATAGAAGCTAGATAAAGAGGATTCACTAAGCAAAAGTGAACCAGAATTTGAAAATTTAGAAAATACTGTCTTCCCATATAGCAAAAATGAAAGGTGAATTCAGGAGGGAAACCACTTGAGAGACCAAACCTAACACTAACCCGAAAGTGAAACTTCCAGAATTGTGGTAAAATGGATTTTTTTGAAGCCACACTTAGTCCTCCTTACCCTTGGTTCTGTGCTAGGGATCGTTCTGGCAGTGATCAGGGAATCGTCTGTGGTGCCAGTCATCAACACAGGGTTAAGGCGCTTGCCTTGCATGTTGCCTGCCTAGTCTCTTTCATGGCCACATTTAAACATCTTAATCACCACTACCCACTAGCATACCCTCATATATCCTCTTTGACAAATTCCTGTATTTTAATTTCATTTATTTTTTGGTTTTGGCCTATAGTAGACTGCTCTCAGGACTTGTACCTGATTTCAGAGACAGAAATCACTCCTAGCAGTCCTTGGCTGAGGCAGCTTACATCGGCCATTGGCTTGGCCCTCCAGGCCGTCCCCTAACTGCAAGGCAAGATTCTTATTCACTGTACTATATTTCTTAGGTCATAAGATAGAAATACAGGAACTTAGTCCAAAGAAACCAGATGCACATGTTTTTCTATCTACAATTTTAGAACAAAATAGGTCATTGCCACAAACTTCCAATGGTTATGTATAACCCTTTGACAACTTCCAATATCTCAATGCTTATCTCATATGGTGTGAAGACTATTTTTTACTTGTGTCTTTTCATTATTCCCTCTGATAGAAAAATTGTATCCTAAGAAAACGAGGTTTTTAACGCTTGATATTGCCTTAACCAAAATGTGCTTACAATGGCATTGACACTTAAAATGGATGATCATCATTTAGTAACCAAAGAGTGATGAATTATTCTCTGTGGGGAAACTCTGGGGCACCCTGCACAAACCGGGAGCAAGGTATGTCCTAGGGATTGATTGGCGGCCAGTGGACAGAGAAAGACATAAGAATCTGGCGAGTTTCAAAATGCTTTCCTTAACACAGGTTCTGGCATACAAATCAGCAATAGGAAAAACCCCAAACTTAGGGTTCCTTGCTGGACTGCGGCCACGTGTAGGCCAAGATGGCTGTCACCACGTGTTAAGCCCTTCAGAGAGGAGACATCGAAGAGGAATGCCAGCAGAAAAGGGGAAAAAGCAACAGAGAGGAAACAAGCTAGTTTTATATCCCTGCAAGCCAGACTTCCCACTCCAATGGAAAGTCATCAGGGTCAAATTCCCTCATAATTTCTCCCAGGACCTCACCGAGAGGCCCTTTGAGATGTAAATGCTGCTAAGCCAAGATCTGCCTTGGAAGTGCCCCCTGCAGTGGGGAGGGGCTTCTGAGAAGAACTGTATCTCAGAGTAAAAGGCATGTATCTATACCAAAGAATATTTTATAGCTAGATAAATATTTCTCCAAGCCTTCACAAAAGTCTCAACTTTTCTTCATGGTAGTTCTGTATATTAGCCTTGAGTTATCAGAGAGCCATGCTTGCTTGTTTGGAGGCAAACAGCATTTCTCTCTGGTCTAACTACTTAGAGATCCAACATGGCCAGGCAAATATACCGGTAAGATCTAGCTAGTCCCATAATGATTGTGGCAGCATGAGAGAATATTTATACCATCCAATATAGAATACATGATCAGATGAGCTGCCATGTTCAAACTGTCCTCCTTCTATTCATAAAGTGATCTGCAGGAGGCAGCTCCAGGCCAGATGCAGAGGCTCTGGGCAGCAGTGTACTGCAACAATTCTCCCTGATGTCTGTGGGAAAAGAAATGAATTTGTTGTCAGTCTATAGCAGAGAATACATCAATATGGGGAAAAGGAGCATAAAACACACACTCACATGCGCACACACACACACAAACACACTCACACGCACGTAAAAGGAACATATCCTAACATGCCTACTTTGCTAATTTGGGTTTGGCATAGCAATGAGTGAGCAGGAGTAAGAACTATGTGAAGGTAAAATTTTAGGTGTCTATAAGTTTCTCATAAGAAACTCCCACCAGACATCCAGGTTGGCTGGTTTCATTATTCCACAAAATTTCAACAGTATGTGTCCTGCTGCTATATTTTTTTCTTTTTGGGTCACACCCAGCAACGCTCAGGGGTTACTCCTGGCTCTGCACTTAGGAATTACTCCTGGAGGTGTTCAGGGGACAATATGGGATCCTGGAGATCAAACCTGGATAGGCTGTGTGCAAGGCAAATGCCCTTCCTGCTCCAGCCCCGGCTCTTGCTTTGTTTTTAAAACCATTTCTTGGATCTTTTCTTTTTTTTTTTTTTTTTTTTTTGCTTTTTTTTTTTTGGGTCACACCCGGCGATGCTCAGGGGTTACTCCTGGCGGTGCTCGGGGGACCATATGGGATGCCGGGGGATCGAACCCGGGCCGGCATAAGCCGGCCGCGTGCAAGGCAGGCGCCATACCCGCTGGGCTATCGCTCCGGCCCCACTTGGATCTTTTCTAAGGACTACATTGAATCTGTATAATGCTGTAGGCAACATTGTCATTTTGACAATATGTCATGAGAAAATGGAAACACATATCCTATTTTTTTTGAACTTCGTTAACAGGGAATGTGCTTACACTTCTTCATGTCCTCTTTGTTTTTCTTCTTTCCTCTGTTGTTTTTGGGCCTCAGTTAGCTGTTCTAA